>CAEGAE010002293.1:0-21117 GCA_903067095.1 Girardinus metallicus
ATTACTACAATTCAAATTTAAAAGAAAAAAAACGCGCCTCAGCGCGATCTCGAAGGTGCGCGTGCCCAAGCTACGTGTATGGGAGGGGAGGGGCGCCTATTCAGTGCTGTTCCTCTGTTATTGATCATTTCATACACAAACAGCTGTTAAGTACATAAAATGCTGACTAGAAAAACAAATCCCCACATCGTTTTTGCGCCCCTATGCGTTGCATAGAGCGCATACCCACTTTTTGCGCCACTGGCTGTGAAGCATCTGGAGGTTACTCCAAAGGAAGAACCGGACTGGATCAGCTCCTGATTCTCTTCCTGGTATCTGGGCTGATTTCTACCGACTTCCCCATCACATCAAACCAGAAGGAAATGAGTTCCAGGTGAGACTTTCAAATACTTCCACTGGTGTGCCTTATTAATTCCAATGTGTCCTTCAACGTGTCAGAGGTTTCCAAAACCATGACATCATCATCTGAGGTTTCCCTGGTCACTTAAAGAGACAGTAATCATTCTGTATGTAAACCTCTGATCTTGAGGACATTTATAAATAAATTTGATATCTTTCTCTTTGATTTTTGCAAATAGAAATAATTCTGGTCAGTTTAACTGAACTAAAATAACTGATCTGATTTAACTTTAGATAGTAAAACACAAGATGCCTCTTTCCAGGTCGTGTATGTAAACTTCTACCTTAAACTGTGGAACAGCATCACATAATATCTTCTCTTGTTGTCCGCAGTAACAGTAACACAAGAGCTCCACCTTGTGGAGGCCACATGGAAACGGCTGCAGAGTAACGTTTTGTTCCTTTAGTTGCATTAATGTCTTCAGAGACATTGTTGATTTAGAGCCAATGAAACATTGAGAGCTGGAACATGAACTAATCTTAGTTTATATTTGGTTGTGTAAGAAAGACATAACTGAAAAACAGTTTCATCAAATATTGCCTGTGTCTTTGAGACACATAATCAGAATCCTGAGGTTGATCAGACTCCCAGGACAGAAACAACGTTTAGAATGACAGGGACTCAAAGTCCTTGGTTTATTGAAATCAGAGGTTGACATGTTACAAACTGGAGAAAAGTTGTCTGGAAAATAACAGCACTACTAAAGACAAAAGAACAGGAGTAAATATGAGATTTAAAAAAAAGGAAGCAGCTCAGAGTCACACTGTCCATCTACAGCAGACCCTGTCTCTTCAGATCCTCGTACGTCTTCTTGTTGACCACGTTTCCAATGGAGTCCTCGTACTCCTCCTGAGGGGGACACAACGGAGGAGACGAGTGAAGGAGTCAGACTCCATCACATTCTGTCCAGGAGGCTTTGATGCTTACCTCTGTGTCCGGCTGCCACCGCTCCGACGCCTTCTGGGACTTTAGCTTCGCCCACACTGAATACAAACACATCACCAGTTAACGCCGGCCTCAGACGGACGGACGCGGCACTGATTGAAGGAACGGACTTACGGGAGACGGCGTCCTCTATCTGTGTGACGTTAGCGAAATGAGCCGTGTTGGGGATTCCTAGACAGCGCATTCCATGCGCATGCCGCCACTCCTACACAAGTAAAAAAATATTACTGAAAAGATAAAACCTTGATCTTATTGTAAGCATTTATAAGAGGTCTTTTCACAGAAGGAAGCGCGTACTGCAAAGTGCCTCTGGAAGGCCTTGGGTCCTCTGTAGGTGTAGTTTCCACAGATCTCACAGTTGTAGTTGATGTTCAGGCCGTGTAGTTTGTAGAGCCAGTAAGGAATCGGCTGCAGGGAAAGAAAAAAAAAACAAAAAAACACACCGACTTCAATCTGGGCCACAAAACACACAACAAAACACAACCCTTAAACTAGTTTACATGTAGACACGCTACATGAGGAAAAAAAAAAGCAGCAAATAACTGATGTGGAGGGAAAACCATACACGGCTTTCTAATGTTTCTACAGCTAGAAATCTGAGAAGGGCGCTTGTGTTCTGACAGCGGCAAATAAAATTGAGTGAATCCAAAGTGTTTTCCCATCCCAACAACACAGACCGGACATAAACAAGCAGCATTCAGCTTCTATGTGCCGTAAATCTGGAACAAACTTCCAGATAACTGCAACACAGCCGAAATACTGAGTTCCTTTAAATCAGAGGCAGACATAGCATTAATAATAAATCAATTAAATCTAGTCTGATTTCAACTATTTACTTCTTTATTTTGCTCCTGTGAAGAAATGTTTTTGTTCACCATCGTTTATATTTTTATCATGCAAAGAACTTTGAATTGCATTAAAGCTGAAATGTGTTACACTAAGACGTGTGTGGGAGGAAATACTGCTATTGAAGGTAGTGGTGGCAGCATCATGCTGTGGAGATGAAAAACAATCCTGGAAGAAAACCAGTTGGACCCGAGAGCGGAGTGGAGGTTCTCCTTCACCCTGAAGCCCCAGCCAGAGCTGGAATGGTTTATATCCAAGCATATTCATGCGTTAGAATGGCCTAGTCAAAGTTCAGATGTAAATCCAACTGAGAATTTGTTGTAAAACTTGATGATCACAGATAGTCTCAGTCCAACCTGACTGAGCTGGAGCGAACAGAGGAGCTGCAGCTGGACCTGGCAGGAAGAGCTCTACCACTTCCTGTTAGACCCTGCAGTGACTGTGAACCTGAGAAAACCCAGTGGACCAGAACCAGCAGATGACATGGAGACCCAAACCATCACTGACTGAACAGAGTTCACACTAAGCTACATTGATTCTGGTCGATTCTACCCTGAAATGCAGACTTTACTTTGGTCTGAAACCAGGACTCTGGAGCACTGGGACCAGTCCAGTTCTGGTTCTGAGCCCAGGACAGACACCGGTGGTCCATGTGGGGGCTCCGTCTAAACATAGCGGCTCCTGATTCACTGACTCCACTCCCTCTGAAGCTCCATCTATTGTTGAATGAATCTTTTCCTTCCTTTCCATGAACAAACTTGGACACAGTCCTTTCCTCTTCTGGACATCTGTCCAGTCAGCAGTCTTCCCCATGACCGTGTAAGCCATTTGTGCCCAAAGTGGCCCCTCGAGGGCCGGCATCCTCCTGTTTTAGTTCTCTCCTTGGTTTAGCACACCTGCATCAAATGATGGCCCATTAGGAGGCCTAAGAAGAACACTGACTTGGTGAGAAGGTTGTTACTACCACCAGGGAGAGAACTAAAGCATGCAGGACCCACTGTGTGCATCACTGGTGTTAAGCCTTAATGTAACATTTATATATCAAAAAAGTTTTTTCAAACTTTATCTCATGTCATATTGTAATTTTCAGAGATGCTGAGTTTTTTGGTTTTCATCATCTGTAAGCCACAAACAACATTTCAAAGAATAAGAGCTGGCCATGTCTTACTCCATGTCTATACGGGTTTATCCTTGTGAAGTGCGGGCCGTGCTGACCCATTCCAGGGTGCTGAAGCGGTCTGACTCAGAGTGTCTGGGCCTCACCTTGCCGTCCCAGCCCAGCGGCAGGTTTTTGGGATTGTAGATGATCTCGTTGTCTTCATCTTCGCTCTCGCTCTCACTCAGCTGCTCTTCCTCTTCCTCTTCGCGCTCCTCTCCTGTCCTTGCCTGCTTCCGCTGCACGTTTTCATGGGTGAGCTGCCTCTGCTCCTGCACAGAGCCCACAGAACCCAGCGGGTCAGGCCGTCACAGCCGGGACGGGACCGAAGCCGGCCCTGAAGATGACCACCAAGACTCACCCCCAGGATCTCCACGTACTCGTAGACCTGAGCTTCCAGGAAGGCCGTTTCCCTGTTCCGCTCCGTGTCTCTGAGGTGGTGACGCATGGAGACGGTTACATTCTGCCCCGTCACACAACAGGATCAGAAACAGTCATTTTAATACGCTCACATACTTCTTAGGCCCTTTGGCTTTGGGGTTCTTGGCGAACAGAGACGGGTCCAGGGATTCCAGGGATTTGCCTTTGGTGCTGAACAGCCTCTGAGCTCTCTCCTCCAGAGTCCTGATCACACACACACACACGCACACACACACGGTGTCATGGTGAGAGGAAAAGGAGGGACCCACCATCAAGACTCTGTATTAATTTAAATCTGACAAGTATGCTGAGCATCTGTACTCTGGTGCTTCAGAATAAAATTCAGTGAAACTATTTATGCGCAGCATATTTGAACAATCTGCCAGTCAAATTTAAAACTTTTTAGGAAATAAATTTGGGAGAATTATCTTGAGAAACCTTTCAGTTGTAACAAGATAGAAAACAGGTTAAAAAACTACAAACTTTTTTTGTTATAACGAGATAAATATCTGTTTTTGTTTTTTTTTTTAAATGAAACTTTTTTTTTTTTTCCTAACACAGAGAAAATTTCACATTATCAGGAGAAACTGCTCCTGAATTTATTGTGATGTGACGAAAGCGAATGTCATCCTGCAAACTGGAGACAAATTTCAACAACACCTGGCAGCAGATAGTAGAAAGCGGTGGGGCAGAGACGGAAAATGGCGCCCCCTTCAGTTCCAGGTGCAACATGGTATGGGTCTGACCCCTGACCTGAGGCCACTCACTTTCTGCAGAGATTCTTCTCATAAATTTGCACTTATCCAAGTTAAACACAAAAAGCTAACTGGCTAGCTATCAGTTTCTGAACAGCGTCTATTAGCAGCTGGTTACCGTTAGCATTAAACGCCTCGAGTCAAAACTTACCAAAGATGTCAGGCATGACAAACTGTGGCATGACAGAGAAGTCATAAAAACCTACAGGTACAAGATCAAATAGTGCTACCACAACAAAATGTAAGATTTGTGATTACTGTAATTAAAGCCAACTTACAGTAAAATATGAATGCAACATTTTAAGGCCTTAATTTTACATTTCAGGATGCACAGACACCATGGTGTACATGTAAATTGATTAATCAGACAAGGAAAAAAATATTGAAGTTGTAATGGGACAAAGTGCAGAAAAGTGAAATGAATCTGAGCTTCCTCTCCTCCTTACCCTCCACACTTCAGCCCCAAAGCCATGAGAGCAGACTTCAGCCTGTCCAGACCCAGAGAGGCCAGCTCCTGCAGGATGAAGCAGACCCGTGAGTTCAGTTAGCCAACAGCAGCCCTTCTGGATAAAGTTTGACTTTACCTCCCAGGAGGAAAACGCAGAGAGGTCCAGATGAGCTCCGGCGTGCGTCAGAGCACTACTTGTCTCTTTCTGCAGTCAGATCAGAAACATGGAGGAGAAACGTGAGCTACGACGCCTCAGTCAATCACCGTGTTTTCTGTGGGCCAAAGGCAGCACTCACAGGCCAGCCCGGAAACGTCCCGTTCTCCCACTTTTTCTCAAAGTCGGTCAGGACTTTCCCATAGAGCTCATTCTGGTCCAGCAGAGGCTTGACCCGGTCCGTGTAGTCCTGCAGGTACTCCAGCAGCATCTCCAGGTACCTGCACAAGCCACATGGTTTCCCCAGGTCATGCAGTTCGGGCCCACCGGGTCAGACGCAACGCAAACAGGATCGTGGACCTACTTTTTATATTCGGCGTTCTTCCTGTCTTTGGGGATGTCGAAAAGTTGGTCGAATGAGGACAGGTAGGTGATGTAGTCCAGTTTCTGTAGGGATACAGGAAGCAGTTTGAGAACATGGCTCCTTTTGTCTGGACGCTGATGATTATGGCGGAAACGGAGCGCTGTTACCTCAGCTCCCTTCAAGTTGATGTACTTCAGGTAGCAGTCGTGGAGATCCAGATAGCGGCCGTATCCCTCCTCATCAGTGAAGTCCACCATGTCTGGAAGGAGCACAGCTGTTAGGCTGAGTGTTTACCAGCTAATGCTGCCGAGCTAAACAACCACTCTGACTTTAGACGGTTTTCGTCACAGAAAACCTGAATAATGAGTCTTACTCTGAGCCTCTTCACTGGGGTTGTCTCTGGCCTTCATCAGCTCTTCAAACTCTGCCGACATGGGAATGGAAATCTACAGAGGAAGGAAGACACAAAGCAGCCCAGAGACTCTGTGTTACTGTTGACACGACGTGACCCAACGGCGTGGCGGCAGCTCTCCTACCTCGTTGGGATGCTTTCGGTGGAACTCCTTTATGTGTTTCAGTCTGTTGTAGAACTCAGCAAACTCGTTTGGTCCAGAGATGGCGGCGAGCTCGTCTCTCCTCATCCTGCCAAACAGAATGGTTTCAAAGGGTTGAACCTCCGCTAGCAGAACCAGCTGTGCTTTTCCTCCTCCAGATCATCATCCAGGTCAGGGGAGTCCAAACATTTGGTCGCATATTCCAAAGTCATGTAGTCAAAACTCATGAGCAAAAATGTGTTCATTTTCCTTCTCAGCAATAAACTAAGCCACAGTACTTTAATCAAACAAATAAAGTAGTAAAAATGTGTAAATTACTGTAAATCTAACAAGCTAAAAGGCTAAATGTGACACAAATACCTCAAATAAATGTTCATTCATTTCAGTTTTTTTTTTTTTATGTCATCAAGAGAAAAAACATCAGCTATAAACATATTGCTAAAAAGATGTAAAATAAACGTACCCATCTTTGTCTTCGTAGGAGTCTCTCAGGTTTGCGCTCACGTCCATGTACCTCTGTCAGGAGACACGCAGCAGTCAGGCTTCACATCAGAGTCCTATTACGCAGTCACACCTACCCGGCGTTCTGGAGTTCAGCTAAAGAGGATTAAACGGGTCTGGTGGGAATGAACCCTCACAGTAAATCCTCCAGATCCATCAATCTTCCACTTATCTGAGCTGCAGCAGATCCAGGAGGAAAACCCTGGCAGCATCTGTTCCCAGTAGAGAACCACGGGCTCAAAACACAACCAGAATCAGATAGCTGGATATCGGCTAGATCACCATAACTGGGTTTACTCAAAGCTCTCTCCGTGATCACTGCCATTAGTGAAGAGCAGCTACAGCCAACCACCCAGAGACAACTTGATGAGGATTTTTGTGCATTTTTCCTCACAGTGGATGTCATAAGGCAAAGCGTCACAATTTCAAGACCCAACATCAATTAGGTACTCCTTTGCCTCTCTGCCCTGCTTTCTGATTATACAGATTTAAAGAGGAGCAGCAAAAGCAAACGGGGTGGATTAGCAGAGCTGCCAACAACGGGTGGTGTCATCCAGGACATGTCACTGCAGAACAGAAGTCCTCAAATCCAAGCCGTGAGAACCAGCCTTACATCAGAGTTACAATGTTTCATTTTCTTCAAGTATTTTTGAATTTGAACTGAACCATCAGTTAAGATGTGAGACAGAAGCTGTTGTACAACATGTCAGAGCAAAGTAAAGACATTAACATTGTAAATATAGACTCCTTACACTGATTCACTCTATTTACCCATTAAAAGATCGCACTCCGTTTCTCTGAGATACACTAAATTAAAATCAGAACTTTTCCGTTCCACTAGACAATCCAGCCGTCCAAAACGAACTTTATACTTACATCCAGCATGGCTCTTATGCGATGATCGGAATTAATTTGTTCTCGAAGCTGAAACAAGAAGGAAAACAATGACTTACTCTGAGTGTTGCTCTGGTTTCTATCAAGTAAGGACTAGCCTCATGCTAAAGCTAGCTTGTAGCACCAGAGCTTACCGTGGACTTTTTGTGCAACATTTCTTTAGTTTTGGCGTCCATCAGCCGCTCTTCCTCTTCGTGGTAGCGACGCTGCTGTTCTAAAATCGTCTCCATGGTTCGCAAACACACAGTGTGTCTATTAAAGGCCGGGTCAGGGAGCTCAGAGTTAGCAGAAAGCGCGAGCCACCGTAGCCACTGCGTTTGTTTTCAATGGCGCATGTTCCGGACCTGCCATCCGTCGCTTTTATCGTTGGGTAAGAAACACCGACCGACGAAGAGTTCCGCTGTAATGACGTAGCCAACATTAAAAAAAAAAATTATAATAAAAATAACGATAACGTCACCATTACGCTATATTAGACAAAATAAGAAAGATTTTTCTATTTTTAATTTACTGTCAGATTTAAAAAAAAAAATTCTTAACACTTAAGAGTTATTGTTCTGTTCTGCTGCTGTGTTTCAGTGAATATAGAATTAGAACATCAGCCGGTACATGCAGTGTACTGCAAGAATATTTAATCAGGCAAGATGGGCTTAGAACCCAGCGGGTTCTCCTCTTTCTTTGTAGTCTGCAAAAACATTACAGCCTGCTACATCACATCAAGGCACGCGCGTGCTCGTGGGGAATCGCTCTGTTTGTCAAGTTTTTCTGTCAAGAAAAAGACCGGAAGTGTTGGTTGTTTTCCGCTGAAAGTAAAATACTGAACGACAATGTAACACATTAACAGTTAAGTGCAAAATTATACACAAATTATTTTAATCCTACCAAGAAAATTGTTTATGAGACATATCTCTTAAAATATAATAAGTAAGTAAGTTTTATTTAGTACTTTATTGACAATAAGAAAAAATAGGACAAGCACAACAAAGCCAGAATAGTTAGTACGAGCTAAAGTGCGAAGAGCCAGCTAAACTCAGATCCCTCCCCGGTGACTGAGCTTCTCACCCCATCTCCATCAGAGATCCCAGATACCCTGCAGCCGAAATAGACGCTTGTATCTGCGATCTTGTTCCTACAGTCACTATCCAGAGCTGGTGACCATAGTTGAGGGTAGGAATATAGATAGATTTTTAAATTGCCAGCTTTGCCTTTTGGCTCAGCGCTCCCTTCGCCACAGTAAACTGGTCCAACACCTGCAACACTGCAGACGCAGCACCAATCCGTCTATTGCCCTGCGGCTCCATTTTTTCCTAATTCGTAAATTTAAGCTCTTTCACTTGGGGCAGGATCTCTTCCCCAACCCAGAGAAGGTGTTCTATTCTTTTCCAGCTCAAGACCCTGGTGTTGGATTTGGAGGCACTGATTTTCATCCCGTCTGTCCACTTGCGGTCAACTGCGAACCACTCCATCTAATGAAGCCGACAGGCTCACATCATCTGCAAGAAACATAGATCCACTTCAGCCAGCAAACATTAAACAGAAAACGCACCTCTTTCAGTCACAACAAACAATGGCTGCAGGATGAGCGGCTTCTCTAGGAACATGGAAACCGTCCAACGTCCATTTTCAATTACCAAAACATGCAAATGAAATTCAGCCAAGGGCCTAATCTTAATGCAACCTGGGGCTGTCCCTGAAAAAAAACTGCTCCAAACAGGTACATTAGGAAAACTATATTTAATACTTAAGCTAATTGGTTGAGCTCTATAATTATTGTTTGTTCCTATTCCTTTCAGATGTTGAACCTAATAATAGTGAGGAAAAAACGACAAAGCGGAAGGAAACCCGGGCTTTTATTTTAGTGGGTCAAAAAGGAACCCTTCTCTCTAAGGCTCTCCGCCATGACAGACGCATTTTGGCACATTCTCCAGCAGCAGTCAGTCAAAGCAAAGTGACGCGGAGCAGCGGACGGCGAGTGTTTTGGATTTACTGAAGATAAAGTGGGCACTGGGAACCGTTTTCACGGCCGCTGTGCTTCCAGCCTGCTTGAAAAGGTGAGGAGTTCGTTTCCTCTCTGACACGAGCCCTCTCTTCAGAATATTGGGGGTGTATTATTGTGAAAGGGGGCGGCGGCGGTGTTGGCGGTTGTCGTTGTGGAGAACACGGAGGGTGGGGTGGGATGAGGTAGTGGGGAGGGGAACGGTAGGGGGGTCTTTTGTGTTGGGGCATCTATCTGGCAGAGGTCAGCGCGAGCCCCACTTCTGGAGGTGCTCGCTTATTGTGCGCGTGCATTCTGGAACTTAATCCTTTGAAATTTAATTGCGCGGCTGCCTCGCGGCCAACTCTTGATCTGCGGCTAACAAAAGCAGAGGACTCGGGGCGGCAGGAGCTCGTGGGGCACGTAACCCACCACCACGCGACCT
The DNA here is from genome assembly GCA_903067095.1 of Girardinus metallicus. Lineage (NCBI taxonomy): Eukaryota > Metazoa > Chordata > Actinopteri > Cyprinodontiformes > Poeciliidae > Girardinus > Girardinus metallicus. The sequence goes on from CAEGAE010002293.1 coordinate 9,858, forward strand.
GTTTGCTGTAACTACACCAGACCATTCAACAGAACAATGTGATGCATTTTAAACATGCTGCACTTAAACTACGCTGTTGATACGCGGCTAGCTTCTTTCCAGAGTCAACAATTTCAATCACAATTGAACTTACCGCACTGAGCAGCTTTCAAGCTTCACTGGTTCTGACACGGAGCTACATTAAACCACTGCTAGCTGGTGGCAGCATTTAGCTAGAAGTTGGCTTTAAAGGGACTTTTCCCCGAGACTTTAGGAGAGAGCAGGGTCGTTTTCAGTGTGGCTTTGACCTCGGGTGACAGCTGGAGACACTTCCACACCTTGAACATCCTTCCTCGAGAAGGTGGTGTCAAAGAAGAAAAAGTTTCAGATGAAGAAATTCAGCTTAGTGTCACTTTAACCCCGATAATCCCTCACAGCCTACTGCAGCGAAGGTTGGAGGCTGTGTCCATTGTCCATGCGGGTCAATTATTTGAGGCAGCAGCAGCAGAGTTGGCAGAACCTCTCCTCTCCTCCACCTGACTGCCTCCTACATTTATCACACAGGACCTGGGAATGTAAATAGAGGCATTCACCTTGACTTACTATTAGATGGGCTCATTGGATCTAGTGAATGTCACCTTGTACGTGTTTTACATACTAGAGTTTCAGCTTGACTAGCTCTGCGCACCTGAATGGAAATATTCATAGTTTTGGCTCCAACTCAGCTTCTTTTGATTGGGTTTTAAAACATGTAGTGTTGAACGAAGAAGTGGCTGAGGTTAGCAGGTCAATGATTATTAAAAAGATGCCAGCTGAGGTCAAAGCCACGCTGAAAACATTCCTGCTCTCCTAATGCCTCGGGAAAAAAGTCCTTTTAAAGCCAACTTCTAGCTAAATGCTGCCATCAACTAGTAGAGACTTAGGCTGAAAAGAAAACACTAAATCAGAAAAGAGAAGTCTTTCCTTTCAGCTAGGAAAGGCAAATCTCTCTAGTCTCATGTTACTTTTATTAGTGTGTTAGAATGGCCTAGTCAAAGTTCAGATTGAAACTCAGCTGAGAATCTCTAGCAGGACAGGAAAGGCTTTAGCTAGCCAACAACACAGTAATAAACTCAGGAGCTGATGGTTGTCTTATGACTGTATTGTAGGAGTTCTGTTGAGAATCACTTTTAAATAAGAGCCCAGAGACAGAATGAGCAGCTCCAGGGTTTGTTTCTACTGTGTTGGATAATTGCAATTAGGGCTGAAACAATGAATCAGTTACTAAAATAATCGTCAACTAATTTCATTATGGATTACTTGTTAACTGGAGCAAACAGACTCATATGAAGGCTGTTTGCTGAAGGAACAACAGAGTCAGAACTGTGTTAAGTATATCTACATTTTACTTTTAAGATGGGGGAGAAAACGACCAGAACTCCTCTGGTGCCACTGGCAGTTTCAGCTTCACCTCATCCAAATTCTGTCCAGGAAATCTTCTGTTTAGCACCTTTTGCTGTCCAGTTATTAATAAATGATGAGTCCAGCAGGACGGCCTGGGTTTTTCACATGTTGATGTCAGGATTGTTTTCTCCTTTGCTTCAGATGATCAAGTGTTCTCTAAAGGAATGCTGTTAGTGTTATTGTCTTCTAATTGGGGAAAAAATGAATCAAGTTCATTATTTGGACTTTCTTATGCATTTATAATATTGCTTAAAATAATCTTGAATGACTAAATGAACAATCTGCAGAATGAACCAATTGTTTTATCCGATTAGTTGTCATAGTAATAATAATAATACACAACGTTCTTTGCAGCCCTAATTGCAGTAAAAGGCTGCTTAGAGAAAACACAATGTGAGATCTGATATTCATTTTAAGGACTATTAAATTATTGGATTCTATAGCTACAGCAAAATCTTAAACCGGTTTGATTGACTATCTGTAAAATCAATAGTGGCGCTGTCCTTCTGATCTAATTATAGATCAGTCAGCCATTCTGGAATCATCCAGCTTTCCCTTGACGTGCCATGATCGGAATAATCCCAGAATCCTGATACTTTCTACCAGATTCCCAACTGCTCCGTCCATCGTGGATCCTGCAGGTCGGTTCTGATCGCTGAGGGACGGCGGATCAGTGAGGTGCTGGAGAACAATCTGAGCGCTGCTTTTCCTGATAGTTGACTCCGAACAAATAACAGGAAATGAGGCGGGAAAGAGAGACATAATGGTCCTCAGCAGGAGTAAAAGCAAGGCACGGACAGAGGTGCACCCGCCCCCCCAATTATTTTAGAATATATTTTAGGAGTGGAGGGACTCCGGACCTACAAAGTTGTGTGTTTTGTTTTCAGCGTCAGTCTTTCAACCTTCACAGATCTGTAGTGTTTCCTCCTCATTGTGTGTTCAATTCGGTGTGTGTGCTCCGCAGAGTCAGCATGTCCAGCGAGGTGCAGCCGAGGCCGGACGACAGCCCCAACACCAGCGGGGGAAGCTCCGACGCCGAGCAGAGGGAGGCGGCCCCTCCGGAGCAGCCCGGCCCCGAGCAGCGGGACCAGTCTCAGCCCAAGAAGAAGGAGGCCAAAATCTCCAGCAAGACCGCAGCCAAGCTCTCCACCAGCGCCAAGAGGTAGATCCGCCGCACGCCGCTGTGCTTTGTGTCCTCTGCTGGCTGCGGGCCGGCTCTGCCCCGGCGGTTGCGTTCAGCCTCTGCGCCGGTCAGCTGTCACCCACTTGTTGTGCAGTTTTCTCTGAGCCACTGCTGAAAAACGCCTGAAGACTTCGGCCGAAAGAGCCGCTGAGGCTTGAAGCCTTTTAAGGATGCTGCCTGACAGAACAGAAGGGAAGTGCTTTCCAAGCTGCTGCCATTCCAGCCGGGACAGAGTCGATAAGAGGCTGATTGAAAAGAAAAGACTGTGAAACATCAGCCGGGTCAGCTGTCATGTCTTCACAGAGCTTTAAATTGCAGAGCAATTCAGAGAACATTTCAGAGACAGCCTGGGAGTGGAAACCTCATCTTTTGCTGCAAAAGTAATCACACCCCTTAAGGTTTTCTATATATTGTGCTGTTGCAACCACAAACTTTAATAACAAATGGGAATCTGAAAGTGGGCTGCACATTTATTGCGTGAAATGTGGCTACATAAACTTTTCTCTGACCTCAGCCTTGTCTGACCTATTTCAGCCTCTATCTGGAGGCTTGTTCTGCTGCAGTTTGGATTTGGGGGCAGTCCCAGCCCTAAACATGCTGCGATGGATAGAAAAATGATCCCTGCACGTTGCCTTAAGCCTCCGATGCTTTCCTTAACCCTCTGTATCCCACACAATTAGTTAGATCTGAAAGATTGCTGTAAAATCTTCACCACATAATCCAGAGAGGGGGAAAAAGTTGACTCTGTTAGCTCAGCCCATGTGCCCTGTTTTCCTTATGTAACAAAGAGCTGCCTCTTTAGATGACTTCATGGGAGATTGGAAGCATTTCTCTGTGATGACACAGAGCAGCAGCTGCTGTTATGTGACCAGGCAATAAGCAGGCCACAAGGCAGAGCCCATGTGCCTGTGTGTTGATTGGGAGCTGTGTTATCATTTTCCACACTGTGCTCCATTCGCAGGCAGCAGCTGTGCCTTTGATGTTAGCTGTAAAGTCCTACTCAAAGCACCATCAGCAGAGTAAAGGGCGAATCAACAGCTTCTTTAGCACTGCACAGCCCGACTCGGGCTGACCCGGCCTGCATGGCTTCAGACCCGGCTCTGGCGTCTTTGGATCAGCCCCCCCAGCCCGGTACCACCCCGCTCCCTGGAAACCCGAGAGCTGTGGTTCCAGTCATCCCAGCCAATCCAACTTGTGCTTGTCTGTGGTGTACAGAGTGAACATGAATAGAGAGTCAGAGCCCTGTGGTGCTCCTGTGCTTCTGATCACCTGGGTAACCATTGATCCAGGTGATTTTTTGAGGCCTCCACCTTTCTGTTCTGGAGTTGATGTGTCCAGATCACAGCTGTAAGCTCTTACTCATCCTAGTATGTGTTTGCTTACTCCGATGGACCAACAGTCATGTCTTCACGAGCGTCATAATGTGGGATGTCAGGGCATCAGGTCTAAACTTACTGAGCACTAATGCTCAAGTTTTGCCTTGAAAGGAGGATGGTGAGCTTGTTCCTGAACTGACTCTGTTCTGACCTTGAATCTGATCCTTCTGCTGCTCTAAGCATGTAATCTTCTTCACCCTGGTCACAATTCCTGATATTGTTCTGCTGTTACTGGCTCTCCAGTTATCCCCTGCACACCTCCTTGAAGTGGCTTCTGTACACTCCTCAAGAATTCTCTGTCTCCATCCTGTTAGGCTCTTTTCCTTGTTCAGCAGGTCCTCCAGGCTTTGTTGTTGAGGAAGCATCACAGTGTTTTAGAGGGGCTGGTATTTTCCATACAGAAGCTGTGCAGTCAGTTTCTCACTCAGTCTGGACATTGATGTCCTCTCCATGTGGCTGGAACAGAGCATCCCAGTCTGTACAGCCAAAAGAACCCAGAAGGATTTCTTCAGCTTCCTGTTACTGTCTGTTCAGTTCTTTTTGTCACAAGGTGCCTGTGAACAACAGCTTTACATTAAAACAAGATCACAGTCTGAATTCAACCTTTTGTTTTCTCTAGTACAGCAACTGAGAAACTGTTGATACTTTGGTAGAGAGTGAAGTGGGTTAAAAAAAGCAAAAACATCTCATTGTTATACGTGAAGCTATGTTTGAGCCATAAATGCAGGCATTATATATACATATATTTAAAAGGAACAACTCAGAATTAATGTAACAGACAACATGCTGCCACTTTGAGCAGCATAACTGACTTGAAGGATCCTCTGGGATTCCTAACGCAGAAGGAATTCATATCTGCACTTCCAGCTCGGTGCCATTTGCCAGGCTTTGTAGAAACATCCTGATTGGCTGCACTTGGTGACAGCATAGTTCTCAGATTTGGAAGTAGAACTTCCATCTTGTGGTCAGCCTGGTGGCCAGATGTCCTGCGTAGGTGACCCAGCTGCCACCATCCAGTGTGCTTTGTTTAACACACAGGAGCTGCGTCAGGATAAAGAAGAGCTGCTGGAAATGCAAGTCTCAGAGGGGCCATTAGGCTCATGATATGTTCATGGAAATGATTGTCTTTGTGTTCAGAGAGGCGAAGGCCAACAGAAACGGTGTGAGGAACCAACTGTTATCAACAGGAACAGTAACTCACCCAGGAGGTGCAATGGGTAGTACAACAACTACTGATCAGACCACAAATCTGGAGTGTGGTAAGTTCATTTGCAGTTTGCCACAAGCCACAGCGAACATGGAGGGATGTGACCAAACCAAAGTTGAACTGAAGCATGGCGGTGGCAACATCATGCTGGGAAGATGGGTTGTGTTAAGGCTGGATATTCTAATAATGACATCAACTGTGATTAAACCTAATCTTTGACATTGTCACAGTTATCCCATCATTCACCCTGAGCTTTAGCATTGTGGTTATTAAGCTCTGTTTCAGCCCTGAGGACAATAAAAGTCCATCCAGTTAGACTCGTATTACTAGACTCATTATTTTTATTATTATTAGACTCCTATATTATTAACAACCAGGCCTGGAATATGACATTTTGCATCCAACCAGTTCTTTCTGTGATAAGGTACACATTTAAACTGGAATTTAAAAACTGTGACTCAATGTATTAGGAACTTAATACAGATACTTATCACTTTTATTCAAAATGTTAAAGACAATGAATCATTTTAATTCCAGTGACTAATTCTGAACTTCTTTGGTTTGTTGCTCATCCTAATACAAGCCCTCAAAGTTGTGCTCTAAGGTATGTGGATCCTTTAGCAATGCACAGAGTAATCTGGTGGATTACTTTAGACAAAGCATTTTTCTCTAATCTGTTCTTTGCCAAACTGTTTCCATTGACAAAAAGCCTCTGGAGTAAAAGCCCAGATGCTGTCATAGCGTCACCAGCAGCAGGCAGTAAATCCTCCTTATCACCAGTAATGGCTGCATAATAAAAAGAGAACCTGGAAGGTTCCTGCATTATTGGAAGGTTAACCATCTCAGTGGTGTTTAGTTGCATTTTGGAGCCGCGTGCAGTAATAAATCATCAGCTGCAGCATCCACTCACAGCAGCTTGTGTTTCACGTTATAAAGCGTCTGCATGCAGAGACCTGCAGGTTGCAGTGCTGTAGTGTGTGTGCTGTTTGCCGAGATTATCATGTAGAACATCAGAAAAAAAATGGTGTTTGTTTAAGAAGGCTGTGTTAAAGCTGGAGGAACTCACTTTCACCTTTCTGGCTCACTGTTTCCCTAATAATCCCTTTGTTTCCGTCGTGTAAATGATCAGGAAGTAGAGCTGAAGTGCGTTGGTATTCACACCAGCTGTGCAGATAGTATTACACACTGCTTTCCAAAATGTCTAGTTTTCATCTTCATGTGCTGTGACTTCTCTGGTCTATGTTACATGTTTATGGGACTGTAGCTGACCTCTTTGTTCTCACTACTTCTCTTATTTATTTATCTGTTAATTCTAGTCTCAGCTTCCTGTTCTGAGCTGACAGAACTGGTACCTAGTGAGGTGTTCTTCTGCTGCTTCAAGGTTCCACATGTTGCGTGTTCACAGACGGTGTTCTGCAGCCGTTGGTTGGAACCAGTGGATATCGGACAACCCATTCTCCCGATATTTGCATCCCATTTTTATCCACACAGCTAGTGCTCACAGGGTATCCTCTCTTTTTCAGATCGTGGGTTAAAATCCCAGAAGATCGGTAGGTGCTGAAATGCTCAGACCGTCCTGTCTGGCACCAACAACCGTGCTACCATTTATTCCTATTCTGATGTTCAGTTAAAACTTCATACAGGCCGTCTACACCACATTTCAAGTTGCCGCCACGTGAATGGCACATTTCTTGTGTGCGTTTGTTTACATTGCAACAATTAGATTTCCCTTTAGGGTCAATAGATTTCTCCTGAATGTGGTTGTTCCCTGGTTTATTGTGTAAAAAAAAAAAAAAGCCAAACAGTCTAAAAGTGCTTCAGTGAAGAACTTTCACTGAATGCTGTTGAGTTTTCACAGCATAAAGAAAAGAACATCAAACTGCCTCCAGTCAAGGTGAAAGTCTGCGCTTCCCTTCTCTCTGACTAACTGCTTTGTTAGTTTTGTTGGTCTGAAATTCCTCTTGTGTCTGAGAATGTTGACCTGAGTGTATGCTGTTTATAATGTGCAGCCGATTTTAACAAAGAAGAACACTGATACATATGAAGTACTCAGCTTTCTTATTGTGCTTTGACGTGTTTCTCCTCCTCGCTCTGATTCAAGATGTGGAGACGTTGGCCTCATCAGCTGCAGATCAAACATCAGATGGTGGAGTTTAGGGAAAAGATGCATGTGAAACTTTATCTCTTGTTGTAGCTCTGCAACTAATGCTTATTATGGTCATTATTATGATGATTAATTCGGTAAACGGATAAAAAAAAAAGTATATTCTAACATTTTTTCCTCAACCTCTTAAAAACCGGTAAGCATGTAATTCAATTCAATTCAAGTTCAGTTCAACTTTATTTGCACAGCACATTTCAGCAGCAAGCCAGTTCAAAGTGCTTTACATCATAAAATTGTCACCATTTGTGAAACAACAAATAAACACTAGATTTTGTCAAATGTCATCTTCAAAATCATTAATACACATCCAATATATTGATTAGTGTTCCAGTTGTTACAAGTCAAAGGCTGCTCAATAGGTGTTTTTTAGCCTTGATTTAAAAGAACTCAACATTTCAACAGTTTTGCAGTTTTCTGGAAGTCTGGTGCATAGAATCTGAATGCTGCTTAGTCCGAAGTTTCTTGACCTTCGCTGTAAGACAGACGGCTACAGAAAATTCTTTCTGCCATCTTAAAAAAATCTTAGAAGAAAGTTGGATAAAATGAAGTGCTTTTGAATGAGTATTTTTGGAACTGATTGTTTTTACACTCCATCTAAGTGATTGTGGAACAGCTCCTTTCATGTAATGAAAACCTAGTCAGGGAGAAATGTGCATCCGATAAGCTTTCTTCATGTGTTCATGCAGTACAGACATGGCTGTGATCATTCGTGTTGTTTCAGTTATGACTCCAGGTTCAGTTTCTGCACATGTGCTTTAGAAGGTGACTAACACGCAGCTGTGCACGTCTGTGTTGATCTTGCATGACATGACTTATTCCTGTGCTCAGGAGCTCATTGGAAAATCGATGAAGTGTTTATTGTGCTCACTTCCAGCTTGATTTCGCAGACAGCCTTTGTGTGCGTGTGTGTGTTTCTGGGTGGGGGAGTGAGTGGGCGTGGGTGTGTGTGTGTTTGTAGGAGTGAGATCATAACCCAGATCCTCGTCTCGTTTCAGGATCCAGAAGGAGTTGGCAGAGATTACTCTGGACCCGCCACCGAACTGCAGGTAGGAGGCTGTTGATGGTTGTTTAGTTTTTTGTCGAGGCTCATCTTCGCCTGTCACAATAACTCATTTTTCTGGGTGATACATTTTCCATGAAGTTATTCCGATAAAAGATAATATTGTTGTTTTGAGACCATTTTCAAGTAATCGAACAGCAATGGCATAATAATGCAAGAACATATAACCAAAGACCAATAAACCTTCAATTCTAATAAACATTTAACACTAAAACAAGGAGACATTTTAAATATCCAAAATAAGTAAAGAAAAGAACAAATCAAATGAATTATGAAGTCTTTGTGCTTCAAGAACAGGGCTCGCAGAGGCCAAAGCAGCAGACTGAAGACTTTTATCATCAAGTTTTTGGTAGAAAAAGAGGGAAACGATAAATCATAGATCTCAGTGGAAATTATTGAGTTCGTTTTAATTTATCATGCGATTAATGGAGTTACTGCTTGTTGTGACAAGCCTCGTCTTGCTGGAAGATGTTTGTTTGAGCACGTGGGTGTGTCTGTTTGTGCGTGTGGCGTGTATGTGTGTGTGTGTTGTTTGAATGATTGAAATGGTTAATCCAGAGTGAAGTTTGCTTCTGTTTGTTCTGGATGAAGCTGAGTGGATCTGGAAGTTTAATCTGACATGAGGTAAAAATGGGAGAAATAAGGAGGTTTACCTCGTTGCCCATCTGTTCCTGCTGTAGTGACAGCAGTGCAACCCCACTGCAGCTTGATGGGTCTGCATACTGGGTCACTCTGAAGACCTGAACACCAGCCTTCATGTTGCTGGTGAAGTAGGGGGCTGGGGTTTATCATTTAAAGGCTGCATTCACACCAATCCAGCTTAGTCCGCTTTAATCCAACTCCAGTTGGTTTGCCTAGAGAGTCTGGTTGTTTGTGGAGGTGTGAATGCTAATAGAACTCTGATGTGGACCAAAAGAGCGAACTCTGGTCTGCCTAAAAAACCAGGTCTGGGTTTGGTTTCGGTTGAAATCCCAGTCATCCTGCTTCAACAGTTAATACTTATGTTCCTGGTTCTGCTCAAGCCTAAGCTCATAATTACACTCCTCCACACTGAGCAGCTCAAGAAAAAACTTGAAAATGTTCTTTATTCATCTCCTATGCACTATATTTCTACCTCTATCGCTATGCCTATCTTTTTATCAGTCTCTATTTTTGGCTCTCTCTATCTCATTTTCTAAGTGTTTCTGTCTCTCTGCACCTTTCAATATCGGTCAAGCTCAGAACCAGAGGGAGTATTTCCCCTCCAACAGCCAAGCCAGGTGAAAACCTTTGAACTGGCAGTGACTGATCTCTGCTGCAGGTCAGGAACAGAGCATGAAGCTCTTGGACTATTTAGGATACCCTGGCTGAGGATGGATGCCTGCTGATGTTAGTTTCTGAAGTAGTGCCAAGAGGTGTTCACTGTGGATAGTGATGCATGTTATGGTATTTGGTGTTCAGACTGTTGTAGAGGCGATGGGGGTGGTGGGCTCTTGTAGTGGACAGCTGTGGCCTGTAGATCCTGCAGATACTGGGGGTTCACAGTATGTATCGGTTTGCTTTGTAAAAAATGAAATTCATAAAAATAACCAAAAAAACATGCATTTAATATGTTATGTTTCTGAAGCAGTTTGATACACAATTTGAACTTGATTTGTAGTTTTTGGAACCAAATCAAATCTGCCAAAATGTTTGAAACTTATTGTGGTTTTCAAAATGTTTGCCTGGCTGGCCACATGTCAGTTCCACTTCTTCTTTGTTGTTTTTCTTTATCATGCTTTCCGGTGAACACACCCCGGCTGTCCTGTCAGTCACCGCCACAGTGTGTGTTGACTCACAGGTTATATTGACTGAAGTCTCCTATTCTGTCTCCTGTCAGATGAGCAATCAGCAGAGCAGGAAAACGAAATTTCACAGACAAACATTGGTATCAAAACCTGACAAGCCTTTGAGAGGAGAGGAGAGGGGGACCATTTGAAGAACGTCAGTGCTGAGAGCAGCACTTGTGACGAATGGATTGAGCTGGGCATGTCAGTGGCAGTCGGATGTAATCCGGCTGAGGCGCGGCTCTTCTTCAAACGTAGATTTCAGCGTTCATCAGGCCCCCGGGGTCTATGACTCGCTTTTACCAGCTCCCAGTTCCATACAAGGTCGCAGAATCCACAACTGTTTGATTTTCGTGGCTGGTTCCACCCCAACAGATCAGTTAATCTCATCCTTTTGTGCTACAAGAGAAGGACAGTCTCACAATGTGAACGTTTAACCCATTCCACTGAGATGGATTCCTGCTCATCCTCCCACATGGTGTCCTCCTTCACGCACTAATCAATCTGACGCTGTTAAATCAGCTGCTCTCCATATAAAAGACGCCATGTAAAAGTGCTATGGACAGATGATGGGATGCAGGCCATTACCCTGCAGGTTTCATTACTTCTACTTCTTCTTCCTCTAGTAGAACAAAGCTTTGTCACAGACGTCCTGCCTGCCTCATTAGCTGAGTTTCCGTTACAGATGTGTTCAAAGTCTTTGTCTGCACCGTGTTCCAAATTATTATGCAAATTGGATTTAAGTGTCATAAAGATTAAAGATTTTTTGTTGTGCTATTAAATGTATTGATAGTATTGTATCTCAGGGCTCTTTGAATCACTGTAATTAATTCCAGAGTTCTGGGTTGATCAGTTTGTCTGTGAGCTCAATTAAAGGAAATCTTCTTAAGAAGGATGTTCCATGTTATTAAACAGGCCTCAGGTTTCAAGCAATATGGGAAAGAGAAAAGATCTCTGCTGATGAAGATCATCAGATAGTGTAGAGCCATATGACAAGATATGAAAACATTAGATATTTAACAAAAACTGAAGCGTTATCATCG
>CAEGAE010002294.1:0-40242 GCA_903067095.1 Girardinus metallicus
CGTAAATATGACGGAAGTTACACTGGCAGTGTTATTTTAAAGCTGTGTGATGTTAAAACAACACTGACACTCTTTATATAACACTACACCTGAGATTTTAACACTGGCATTTTTACTGTGTACTTTTAATTATTAAACAGAGAGAGTGAATAAAACATTTTATGTAAAAAAATCCCCTTTTTTCAGTTTTTGCATTTGTAGCTGGAACATTTATAGAAGCTAGAATTTTTCTCAAGCGGCTGTAAATAAAATATACTTGTACTTTTCCACCCTTGGTTTATCGAAGATCCAAGTCTTAAAGCTTAAATCAAGCATTATGTATCATCTTCAAACAGACCTTTGAAGTATTTGTAAGTAGAGAAAATTGTTCAAAAGAAGAGACATTCAGAGATACATCCAAAGGAATGTTAAACGCACCAAAATGTAAGATAAATGGAAACAGTATGACGCTGTGGCTTTCGGCTAATATCTTCCAGGTTTTTTCTCAACATTCTGGATCTTTTAGGAGTCAAGCTAACGCTGCTGGAGATCTGTGTGCTCTTGGGTTTCGTGAAATCCAAAAAGAAATAGAGAAAGTAGCCATACGAAAATATCTGTTTAGTCATTTGTTGTTTGTGTCATGCTGTTTATACAATTCAGTAAGAAATTTTTTTGCAGCATGCAGAAAAATAAACCACAGTGAGTCAAAATTTCAAAATACAACCTCAAATTACTAAATAATCTAGAAAGAAAATTGTAAATGTTTACAAAAATATTTGTGAGTTTCTGGTCACTTGTATGAAGGCTCTGAAGATTAAATGTGCCAGCAGATGTACAAAAACCACAAAAATAAACTGAAATGCCAAGAAAACTCAGGGTAGAGCGTTCCCACTTGTCAAGCAAAAATCTGAATTTGCAATGGCAAATGTAAAAGAACTGAAAACAGGGATGGATAGTCTGCTTGCACAGCAAAAAACAAGCGGTTGACTGAAGATTAATGAAGGCCAGAGAAACAACCCCCTGTTCCTGGCTCCTAGTTTTGTTTAGATGCAAATGAACAACAGAACACGTAGACAATTTATTTTCTGCTGGTCACAGAAATAACAAAAGGGACACACCTGCTATGGCAATATAACTCAAATGGAAAGACAATTTTCTGACAATGACGCCTCTCACAGGGTGGGGCTTTTCTTCAATACGCCCAAAAGAAACACATAGCAACTTTGGGTATTGTTAATTTGTTAAAATCTAAAGATTTGAGATTGAGCAGCAGGTTTGGTGGTGGTTGGTGGTTGCTGGGTGCATGGGTTTTGTTCAGGCTTCTGCAGCTGCGTGCCCCTCTGAATGGAGCTCATGTCGTTTGGTCTGCATCCCAGAACCAGACGGCACTCACTGGTGAGAGCCAAAATTTGAATAACAAGTGTTCAAGAGAGGCCAACTGTTCGGATTCCTTACAAGGTCAAAGAAGAACAATGGAGCCTGTTTGTCTGGTGAACACACGGCTCTCATTTGGGTGAGTTCAAATAGTTTCTCCTTGGAAGACCAGAAACTCAAGAAAGTTTTCTAAGTGGTGTCCATATGGGGATCACTAACAGGGCTAGCATGGCAAAACTGGTTTAAGAAAACAATGCAAAGCAATAACCATACTTTATCATTTTTATTTCTCCCCATTTCATTTTATCATTTTACCTATTTTATTATTAATTTACTTACTTTGAAGTTGGATTCAGGCTTGGAGTGCGCAATGGTTATATTGACATCTATGTCTAAAATGAAGAAATATGGAACCGAAAACAAGCACAGCATAGCCAAAATGCTGCCAGATGTTGTTGAATATTGACAAGACAGCCATCAATGCAGTGCTCAGTCTCCACCAAAAAGTAAGTACTAACATAAAAAGCTCAAATTTGAGAGACTCATCCATTGAGGAGGAGGAGGAGGAAAACAACTGAAATGTTCTCTGAAACCAGTATTCTGGAGACCTAACAAACTGGCACCCTCAGGAGGGATATAAGAAATGTTCTTCCTGGTGCCCAGTTTGACTCTAATTGACAACAGTAGCAAACAACCATTTGTGATGAAATTAACTACCTATACAGTCTAACAAGTCTAACTTTTCTCCACATAATTATTCCATTATTGAGGGTTTAACTACATAACTCTGACGTAAATGTTAAAAGTTTATTTTGATATATGCACCTTATGTACAACAACTGCATCTGTCTCGGTGGTTTGTTTAATCTCTACTTGAACTCTCTGTGCCAGTTGTGGCATGAACTGTGTTGTATCCTCTTAATTCAGGAAAGATTATTCAATTCCCTTAAATCCAAGAATCCAGTTGTTTATTAATCCAGGTTTTTTTTGAAACAGTGTTTCAAACATGAATGCTGCTTTTAGTGGGAGATGTGAAAAATGCCATTTTCATCCCTTTTTTTTTTTTTTTTTTACTTAAATTAAGTTCATTCATGATGGTGTCTATAGTGTTTTCTGCATCCCCTTTTTTTGTGTTGTGAAAAACACACATTTTTCAATTAATTTTTTTTTTATCAGTCCCAATATATACAGGGGCATGGCTCCAGAAGCTTTATTGTTGACAAAAATTAATTACGTGCCTTGAATAACAGTGGAAAGACCATTATGATTTATTTAGGTTTTCTGATTGAATTGTGGTGATTTTTGCCCTGTAAGGTGTGTTGATAAACAAAACTTTATATTTAGATCAAATAATAATGTAGAGATATTGTTCTTGTTTTCAGGCACTCATACCCAAATTCAGCTGATTTTATTAAGCTAGTCTGTAAACTTTCAGTAATTGAGTGGACATCATTTTAAAATCTTGTGTCTTTCCTAACTTTTGATCAACAAAAGTTAGGAAAGACTAACTTTCCTAACTTAGCTCCTCCTGTATACGCTCTTTGATGACATAAATTCAGGATTTTCTTGGGTCAAACTTTTTCTTGTGAGATCTTGAAAACCCAGCTAAGCCGCAGACACAGACACCAAACCAAACCCCGCCCAATGAACCATCACAGGCTTGCATGTTAGATTCACAGACCTCCCACGAGGCGTGGCCACTGCGAGAGATTTTAAATACCCCCACTTTACAATGGAGCTACTCATTTGCTATGATCTCTAAAGGAGTTTCTGTATTTTAGGTTGTGTTTCGCTAAGGAGCAACACCATATGGACTTGGCATCAGTTGCACGTTGCGCCGCTTTATAGTTTTTGTTTTTTGAAGTTGCTTTTAAGTTTTAATCATGCTGAAAAATAATGGAAAAAAGACAGCGATCTCCGTAGCCTGCACGGGATGCCTCTGCCTGCTGCTGCTGCTGCTGGTCGCTGTGCAGCATCACCGCGTCCAGATGGCCGAGGAGACGGACGGAGAGGACGCAGCTGCGCGCTCTGCGCCAGAGGACAGCGCACGGCCCGCCCAGGATAAGAAAGGATTCTCGACCTACTTCACCAAGCTGGCCCGGGTACGCAGGGAGGTGGAGAAGCCCGCACGGACCTCAGCCGTCGCCTCGGACCCCCCTCCGGCTGAGGATATCAGCGCGGCTGATATCTTCATCGCCGTGAAGACGACCAAGAAGTTCCACCAGTCCAGGCTGAACCTGCTGCTGGAGACGTGGATCTCTAGGAACATGCAACAGGTGAAAAAGCATTACTGTTTTTTTTTTTTTTTTCATACTAATTAGTTTGTTACAGGAATGTGCAAGCTGTCAGTGAAGGTGATTCAACTTAAACTAAATATTAAAACTAAGGTGAATAATGTTTTTAGGTGCTGCTTTGTTCTTCTTGTCACTTTTTGGCACACTTAAATATCCTCACAGTTCCTGTAAACGGTGCTAAGTTTCTACAACTCTGTCACTTTTTATGCTCCTCTGAAAGATGTTCCTGAGAACGGAGGGAGCAGTTTCAGGACCCCCTGTCCTCCCTCTTTTTCCTCCCACCTCCTCCTCTCTGCCTCCCCACTGCCTATTATCCCTCCTATTCTTCGGTGTCTCTGTGAATGCCGCTGCTGCAATGGATGCTTCACAGAACCGACTCCAGCTCTCTTCCCCTTTTCCAGGACTAACAAAGCATCTTACTGAACAACAAGGGGAGTGGGGGGAGGCTTTCCCAGCTCCCTGTCTCCTCTCCCTCTCTCTTTTTCTCCATGGGAACATGGGAACTGAGTCTGGTTCAAGCACACTGGGAAGGGATGGGAAAATGGGGGCTTTGATGAGAGGGGATGCCTGGGACAAAAGCGGTGCATCTGCAGGCAGGTTTGCACAAAGAGAGGCCTATTATTTTATTGAAGAAAGCAAATCAGAAGTGATTTTATCCTGCATGTTGATGCACTCCACTTTCAGAACTTGCTTGAATCACTATCTGTTATGATATTGACGCATCAGTCACTATTCTCTGGCTCTTAACATCTTAGAGCCGGAGAAATCATTGGTCGGAACTATTTGAACATCTCCCATTAAAGACTTGAACACACCCTCGGCGCCTCACAACATGTGCTAATTGGCTTGCAGCTACTGTCGTGGATCACATTAGTGAACTGCATCTTCCAGAGGTAACAGCAGGACTGATAGGCAGACAGCTGGGGGGATATAGTGGGGGACAGGTGGGAGGGGTGGGGGTCCCGCAAGGACAAAAAGGATAGACTGAGCAGTGCAATGCAAGAGGGAGTTTCTGGAGGAAGGGTGCCAGGTGGTCAGGGGGAGACGGAACAAAGGACGGCTTTAATGCCAGCCATATGATGCTCAGAGTTCCCACCATGTGCATATGGCCGTCCTCATCAGCAGAGGTTTGATTCTCACGGTCAGCTGACGAGCATCTGTGAAGTTTGGATTATTTTTATGCTAATCTTTTGCTAGACGTTTTCACTTCCCTGCACTGCTGTCTGTGCAAAGGGACATTTTTTTCATTTATATTCCAATGAAGTTGCAGTGTCTAAGTAGAGTTGAAACCTAAAGTCTCCCTGTATGAGCCTTGAACACTTACAATAAATATTTCCTTAGCCGAGTTAATAAATTGGCTTCAGTATGAGGCTGTAAAGTACAAGTTGTCAGCCTTGGCACAGAGACAAAGCGTAGACGCATCATGCCTCTAACATATCCCCGAATTGTTTTCCAGCTCATTTGTCCTGACAAAAAGTGCTGAAAGGCTGCAGAACAGAGAGGGGAAGGAGTCAGGGTGGAGGTGGTTGGTGGAACGAAGGGAGCCTGGTGGCCTTCCTTCCTGTGGAGCTGGAGGCAGCCAGCCAGGCACCACGTTCAGCTCAGACAGGGCCGTTCGTGCAACCCCTTCCTGTACTCTGGATTTCACCGTACCCACTCCCTCTTTTTCATTTTCTCTTTTGTTTCTTATCTCTACTTTAACAAACAAACATTTTAGAAATTTTTTCCCTTTTTTTTTGGTTGGATTTCATATTCTGTGAAAGCAGCTGTACATTTAAGTTCCAGGAATCCAACAATAGCA
Source organism: Girardinus metallicus (assembly GCA_903067095.1). Taxonomy (NCBI): domain Eukaryota; kingdom Metazoa; phylum Chordata; class Actinopteri; order Cyprinodontiformes; family Poeciliidae; genus Girardinus; species Girardinus metallicus. The sequence goes on from CAEGAE010002294.1 coordinate 5,449, forward strand.
GCAGAAACTCTTCCCTAAATGCATTCTCTTCACTTAACTCCTGCAGCTGTATGCAAATGCAGGCAAACATGCACAGAATTTACCCAGTGGAGCCTTTACCCAGCATGAAAACTCTCCGCATTGTTCTCTTCAAGAGCCTCTGGCCGCGTTTGGGGCTCAGAGCAGGAGGGGGAGTGAGGGGGAAGAGAGGCTGGATGAAGAGGAACAGGGGGTGAATGGCCACACACGGTTTTCGATTTACTAATCAGTAGTGAGAATCCCCCCACCCCTTCCCCCCTCCATCTTTCTTTCTGTCAGTGCCCTGGCAGCTCTGGCAGCTGCCTCAGTGATTAGGCTATCTATTCATCGAGCTTTTAAAGCAAAGAGCGCCAACCTGTGATCCCTTCACCACTGAAACCACCACCCTGTCCTAAACAAATACAGACTCTCTGCTTTTAGGAAGAAAAAAAAAAACATCTGCTCAGAATTTGCTCTGAACACTCCTGCGGTAGCCTCTGTTTGCATCCTTTATTGCATAGAGAAATAGATCTTTAACTGCGAATGCACGAATGAGGCCCTAACTGACACAAAGCGCCCTGTCGTGAGGCACCACAACCTGGCGTGTCTAGACGCGTGCCCTTGATAAGGTGGCGTGATGTTCGGCAGGTGCTGCCTCACCTGAGGTGAAAAGTAAACATACCCCTGGCGGTTATAAAGCCTGCGGCCTCAGCCCCTTTCATCATACTCATTGAGCAGCTTGCACCTGCTCTGTGGGAGTTATCGGTGGCCTTTATTTCTCACCCTTTTTATGACTAATTACTACATTCAACAAGTGCCTGCAGCCTCGTGGTTAAACTCCTCAGACGTTATGAGTCTGTCAGTCAGACACCTTCCAGAACAAAGACTATAAAGTGTTGGCTGTAACTTTTTTACGCCACTGTTTCAGGAGAGTAAACACTGCGAGGCTCCGTAGCCAGGCGAGCTGGCTGGTCCAAGGGCGACGTGATGTGGGGTGTGTGTGTGGGAGGCGGACAGTCTGCCTCCTCCTTTGTCAGTCGTCTGGGATGCTTCAGGGCGGCTGTATGGTTGCCATGGAGAGAGTAAAATGCAGGACAAAAGGTCTTTATTGGAGCAAGGGGCTGTTTAACGCAGTGTGTTTTCCACTGCATAAAAGACACGTTGATTGATGCTAATCACAGAGGCTTGATGTGCGGAAGCGGGATTTTGTTTTGCATTTGATTGTGTGAAAGCTCCACATAATCAGCCAGAGTGTTTTTTTCTGTTTTATATTTGGACCAAGTCATCTTATCCATGACTTCTCTTTGTTCACAGACTTACATCTTCACAGATGGCGAAGACGATGAGCTAAAGAAGAAAATCGGTAAGTTGTATGTGGAAATTCATCAACAGAGATGTTCTTTGTTTGAAAGGACCTTTCATTAACTACTAAATAGATTTTATGAAAGCTATAAATTTTTTTTTTCTTTTCCTCAGTTTCCTTTGATTGTGCAGTCTCATAATAAAACTATTTCTGTTTTGGTCATTTTGCTCCCACAGGAAGTCACGCAATCAACACCAACTGCTCTGCCGCTCATAGTCGGCAAGCTTTGTCCTGCAAGATGGCGGTAGAATACGACAAGTTTATTGAGTCAGGAAAAAAGTAAGCCTTGCTGCCTGAGGAAGGGCTCATGCGTTAATAATCTGAAGATGATTGCATCTAAACTCTTGTTTGCTTTTCCTGCTTCATAGATGGTTCTGTCACGTAGACGACGATAACTACGTGAATGTTCGGACTCTTGTGAAGCACTTGTCTCAGTACCCCCACACCCAGGATTTGTACATCGGTAAACCGAGTCTGGACCGGCCGATAGAGGCCACAGAGAGGCTGCGCGACAACAAAATGGTACGATAAAGCGTTGTTGTCCTTTATGATGTTGCTGTTTTAAAGAAATAGCAATGTAGTAATTGTCAGTTTTGTTCTAAACTAGAAACCAGTCAACTTTTGGTTTGCCACGGGAGGAGCTGGCTTCTGTGTGAGCCGGGGTCTGGCACTGAAGATGAGCCCGTGGGCCAGGTGAGAATATATTTACTGTTAAAACCAGTGAATAAAAAGACACGTCATCTTTTTTTGTCTGACGTGAAATCAGACTAAACTTCTTCTGTTTTATTAAGATCATCAATATTATTTTTATTTGCAATATTACTCTATTCTTTGAATAATAGTTTCTTCTTCTTCTCTGAGTGGCATTTCAGCCCATGTTAGTACAGCCAACACATACACAAGCTGTTTTTCGCGTTACTTCTGGGATTGATGTGCACATTTGGTGCCAAAAACATTTTCATGTTTGGTTAAACAAAGAAGAGGTTATGTGTTTTTTTTTTTTACACATAATACGTAAATATCTGGTTTCAAATGCACCTCAGTAGAGGGAGTGAACATTGTGAGAGTATCTCATTATGAGAAATGAGTTAAAAGAGAAAAGCAGGAGTTGTGTTTAGTCTTCACTTTTGTTTTTTCTGTTCTCAGTGGCGGTCACTTTATGAACACAGCAGAGAAGATCCGTCTGCCCGATGACTGCACCATTGGCTACATCATTGAGTCTGTTCTGGGAGTCCCTCTGACCCGAAGCAGCTTGTTTCACTCCCACCTGGAAAACCTGCAACAGGTGTCCCGATCTGAGATTCACAAACAGGTGAGACCCTGATAGGATATTAGCTTTTTTCTGTTCTTAAAACATGCATCTGCAGGTTAAATTGGATAAAATTCTTATAATCTTTTTTTTTTTCCTTCTGCTTCCAGATTACTCTCAGTTATGGGATGTTTGAAAATAAAAGCAATATCATCAGCTTGAAAGGGGCTTTTCCTGTGGAGGAGGATCCATCAAGGTGGGGTCGTTTTTCCGCTTCACATTTTGTAGATATTTGACACATTTCCACTGATTCAGTTCTCTGTTCTCCATTTCCCAGGTTCAAATCTGTGCACTGTCTGCTGTACCCAGACACTCCATGGTGTCCCCCTCAGGTTGCCTTCTAGGGTGACCTCTCCTTTCTCATCCTCGTCCCCGTCGCGCCTCGGTATCTGAAACGCTCACGGGGACCAGTGTTTTTTTCGTATGAGACCATGTTGCTGCTGCATTGACGCCGCAGCCATGCATGGTCTGGAATTGTTTTACTAGGCTGCTGTGCGGCCCGTCTTTGGACTCTTTTCTTCCTCTCTGGGGCTACAACTCCACCTCATAATGCTGGGGCGGAGGAGTTTGTCTGTCAGAAGGAAGCAGCTTTTGCCATTTAGCTTTGCAGGCAATCACTTGTGCTTTTTGTGATGTAAATGTTGCTTGTAAATGCATCAGAAATTCTCATAGAATGTATTCTCATATATTCATGCCTTTTTGCCAGCACTCTATTTTTTTCTTTTGTTAAAAACTGTAATGCCACTCAGGTCTGTTTTTGGCTTAGAGATATTTTATAACGTGAACATTTTTCTTCCTGACATTTGCATTCAGTTCTAGTCTAAACGACTCCGGATAAATGCTCTGAGATGAAGATTTTGCTGTAATTTTACGTGAACAGTGTTACTTTTCCCACAACCTGAGCTGGCAGTTGGCAGATTTCCAAATGCATTTTTTTCTTTGAGGGACCTAATCTGAAGTATGTCAGAACAAAGCACTTTCCACCCCTTAGTTTAGAAAAAATACTTTTTTTTATGATTAACTGACTGAGTTTATGTCCTTTTAAGACATACTTTAGATTTGATTCCAAGGAGAACAAAAATAACCCCCTAAGAGTCTAACTTCCCTATTCATGTCTATGTACTTAATAACACTCCTTGCATTAGTTACAATCAGGGAAAAGCAATGAGTGGAAGAGATTGTGTTTCGGGAGAGGGGGGGTTACAATCTGCTTTGAAAAGGTTTTATGTTGTTTAAGAATTGCACAGCTGTGTTTCAAATGACCTGACGTCTGCACCTCACCTCCACAGACCCCCTCGCAGCGGAGAAGTACTAGCTAAAACAGCCAAGAAACAGCAACATCTGCTCGTGTAATCCACGCTGCAGTCTATTGTGGCTTGCACAAAAAGCATTAGGAGTTTATCTGTTATTGTCAGCACAATTGGTCCTTATTTACACATAAATCCAGCTGGTTATTGTTGAGATGAGAGCAACGTCAGTGTTTCCACATGGAGGTGTTTTGAGCCCTCTGTGTTCTCTCTCACCCATATTGGGTTTCATCTTTATGGCGGTATTGTATACTGCACCTTTGTTTAAAAGAGTAGTGATTGTGTATGCTTAGAATGTAACGTTCTCATCGTGGTTTACACCCATTTTAAATGACTTGGCCAGGGTTTGTGTTATTTTTTTTGGTATTGCCTTGAACTGTACTACATGACTGGTGTTTATTCTCCAGTATCTGGAGGGTTTTAGCAGTTCATTCCCACATCTGACTTCTCAGGGATTATGAGCTGATCCTGGTATTAACCACCAAGGGACCCACGGTGGGACCCGAAAAGTTGAATAAAAGTGCATAACCACTGGGAACCTTTTACACAGTTGTCATGTTGTTGCTTTAGTTTCATCAGAGTTCATACAGAATTGCATTTTTTTTTAACTAGGTGCAGGCAAGTTTTATGTAAACATGGGAGCAAGTCGATGCAAAACCAGAAGTGGTATCTCACACTCAAGGGGAAGCTGTTCAGTATAATATTAAACAATCTATTTTATTGTAATTTTATTTTTCTTCTCGCTTGACATATTTACTTCTTGCTATGCATTTACAGTTGGACTATTGTTTTTGCTAAATTTGCATAAAAAACACTTTAAGTTAAAGGAACAATTTATTTATAATTACTGACATTTAGTGATCAAGTTGAAGAAAGCAGGCATGTTAACCATTGCAAAACTCTTAAAATAAGTTGCCTCTAAATTTAGTAACAGTTAAAACATATATTTTAAACACATATAATATTTCTGTGTTTGAATATTTGCACAGTTTGTGTATGATTTTTCTACCAGTATAATTATATTTATTAACACTATTAGATCCTCTAAATGTACAGACATATCTTGATCAGGCAATGTTATGGCATAACACTAGAATGACATGAGTTAATTAGTACAAAATAAAATATCATCTACTAATGGATAGACTTTGAATAAAGCCACTCGAATGAATCAAAAACCTGAGAATATAATGTTAAGCTGAAACACAGAGGACATGGTTTCATGATCCTTCAAATACCATTCAAGATGAACTATAACTGTACAAATATGGAAGACACTTGTTTCATTAGTAATAAAATAATCACAAATATACACAATCATGCACATGTGCATGCATCTGGTAGTATATAATAAATATACATAATAAGTATTAAATTGATCCAAGAATGGATCCTTGTGGTATTCCTACAGTGCAGTAAAGATAAAAAGAAATCATCCAAACCTAAATGTGTTGCTTGCAGTGTTTGATAGACATGATTTCTTCTACGGAATTGCTTCTTTTGGGGAAAAAAAAAGTGTATCAATATGGATGAGGGAACATTATGATTGTTCATTTTGCTTCTTTAAAGGTAATACACAGGCTCTGTCTAATATAATATAAAAAGAAGGGGAAAAAATACAATTTACTGCATATCCACAAGAGAAACATGATATATTAGAAACGTTTTATATAAATTTCTACTTAAATGCTGTGTTCACAATATACTGTAACTGTAAGAGAAAGTCTCTCTTTCAAAGCACACTAATAAGTTTTCCCACCTAAACTTCTGGGATAGATTTATATAAACAATAATCATGATCCAGTGTTCCACAAAAATGATTAGAGATAAACTCCTAAAACAAATAACTGCCGCAGGAAGCTGGGGGGGATGGCAGGGTCTTTGCCAGAACGGCAACAGTCCATAAACCTAAACATCATTAAACATGTATGAAGAACTGTGCAAATCCCGGAACTAGATGGCTTTTGCTGGAGAAATCAGTCAAAAACCCAAACAACAGCGGAGAGACTCTGAGCTGGCTGCAAAGACTGTTTGTTTTGGGAAATTGTGACACTACAGAGGACATTTGTTCACTGGTTTACCGGGTAAGCACATAGAAGATTTTAACACTAATATTTTAAAGCAACAATACAAAAAAAAAAAGAAAAAATGATAAGGTGGTTCACAGGAAATGGGAGTAGCTGGCTGATGCGCAGCTGAAGATTCATCATCAAAGCAATGCATGGGAGACAAATTACATGCAGCAAACATCCTAACCACAAACCATAATCACAGCTTTGTCCTTCAGAGATGTACAGTGGAAAAGAAGCTAAAGCCTTTCAAGTGTCTCCAGCTCATGTTCAAACAGTTTTTCTGTGTGTTGACTCATAGAAAGTTTTGTATAAATGCGAACAAAAAAGTTTGCCTCATCAGTGTATCAAATTTGCAAAAGAAGAAAGAAAACAAGAAGAAATCAAGGCATCTTTTACGGTTTGTTTCAGAGACAAATGTGTTTTACAAACAGAAGGAAGAGAGAGATTTGTCCTCTGGCACAGAAACCCTGGGAAACACAGCATGTGGCTTAGGTATGACAGTCTTTGAATGTAAAAACAGTAATCAGATAAAAAACAGTGTGACATTTGCTTACAAAGGAGAAGAGTTTTTATATAAACAACAAAACATGCATGTCTTGGTCTAATCTACCTCTAATCTTTATAATTTCCCATTCTAAACAACATTTTATATAGTTTTATTCATCTTAAGTTGCTATAAGACAGAGAAATAAAATATGTGATAGCTTTGGACCGATTGGTGATCCCTTGACATCAATAATCTGTCAAACACACAAACATCTGCGAGCAGCTTTGAATGCATAACAGCCGTTACATGATTATTGTCCTTTGGTGGTTTTCCACTGTTTATCTTCCCTGCAGTGTTGTTTGCTATTGCAATTAAGGCTGTTTCCATACCAGCTGTGGAGTAATCCAGCCTGACTGAGCTTTTAAGCACAAGCTATTAGCATTTTCAGTTTGTACACGGAGCTCAGGCCACGTTTTTCCTCATCACAGCTTGGACAGAGGACTGAGAGAGAGGAGCCACTCACTGGAAATGATTTATGATTGGCTAATTTGTACCCCTTATGCAGAGGATCTCAAAGATGTACACACACTCGTATGAAATTGCTGTTTATGTTGTGCAAAAGGGGATAATTTTGAAATGCTTTGTTTATTTTGTAAAAACGTTTGCTGATTTTGACCTGTGAAAATTATACTTACTTACAGTTATTGTGAATATGCACTTAATAAACTGATTCGAATTTAATCGTGAATTAATGTGATATTTGTCCTTTATGATGATGTACAAAAAATGATGAGGTGCAATAAGCTGCTTAAATAAGAGTGTGCACCCTCAGATAAACACTTTGTCTTATGCACCTTTTAATCTGCTTTCAAATATTTAGTCTCCAGCTAAACATCAGCTACAGTGAATCTGTTTACATTCAAATAAACTTCAGCGTTAGAAGTGAGGTTTTCATCAAATTTGCTTATTTGTGTCCATTATCTACAGCTGTAGTCTTGAGACAGCTCCCAAAGGATCAAATGATCTCGTTTTATAAAGGTATCAGACAGGAGCAGAGTACAATAAGATGGAAAGGTTTAAACCAGGGGTGTCAAACTCCAGTCCTCAAGGGGCCACTGTCCTGCAGTTTTTAGATGTGCCACAGGTACAAAACACTGGCATGAAATGGCTTAATTACCTCCTTCTTGCGTAGAGGCCTGCTAATGACCTAATCGTTCCGTTCAGGTGTGGTGCAGCAGAGGCACATCCAAAAGTTGCAGGGCAGTGGCCCTTGAGGACTGGAGTTTGACACTTGTGGTTTAAACGCAGAGGGATTTCCATTTGAATAACTGCAGAATACCTACATGAAAAGGAAATGAAAGTTTTGGAGTCCACAATTAAATAGAGCAGAGCTGAGGACAAAGAAGTTTTCTCCCTATCGGATAGTTTTGGATAATATTTACCAAGCAGAGTGATGAAGGAAGCTGATGGACTATTAGCAAATTAAAGCGTAACGCTGAAATAGAATGAAAAGGTGCTTCAGCAAACAATTATTTTATGGTATACCCCTTTATGCTAACAGATTACTACATCTTTATATATACACAATTAGGATATTATTGAAAAATGCATTTATTTCAACTCAATTCACCAAGAAACACATTTTATAGCTCAATTACGCAGACTGATGCTTTCAAGCCTTTATTTCTGTTAATTGTCATAGATTTTCTGCTTTCAGGGAATGAAAACACAAAATTTATGATTTGATGATATGAAACAACTACAGAAATATGAGGTTAGTGAAAGTGTGCTATGTTTTTTCATTTTATAAAGTTTATTTTATTTTGACAATTGAGCCTCAGAATACATATTATAATTTATTGAATATAACTTAGGAGGGCCCATATTCTCACCCTAATTCTTTGTTTTCCAGGTAAATTGCGTGAGATATGTGAATGTAAGTATGAAAAATGTTTCAAAATGGTTTTAAAATGTTCTCATTTTATTTACTGCACAAAAAACCCTTTAACCCTTTAGTGTGCAAACATTTAAGGTCTACTGAAACTGATGTTAAATGTCATATCAATTGAAACATGTTCAACTGACATAACAGTTGAACAGTTCAACATGTTTCGAGCAGCTAACAAAAATCCAGCCATCAAAATGCCTCAAATTTGAATGAAAATTAAAATAATGACATATTACTCATTAAAAATGTAAATCAGTGGTTTAACTGAAACCAAATAATGACAGATTCAAAGCTGTGGAAGGATCTTCTGGAATGCTGTTTTGCATATCCTGGATGTGGCGACAGATGTGCAGCTCATAAAAATCCAACTGCAGACGGTCGCCGCTGGTCCGACCACCTGCCTGCCCGTGAGTTGAGGTGAAGTGGGAAGAGGAGCGACTACGGTGTCATGGCTGATTTCGTTTTGCAGATAAAGAAGCCTGTACCATGAATGTCATGTTTACAACACACACAAAGCCTGCATGACCTGCTTCTCTTTCTTTTTGACTCACGCTTTGGGAGACACGTCTCCTCTGAGGACATGGGGCAGATACTAAACACAAAACATGAGTCGTTTGTGTTTGCAACTGACAGGCTGAGAGCAGTTAGGTTTTATGACTGATTTTAGATGCTCACATCAAACACTTTAATCAGTAAAACAGAGGAATGCAGGTTTGAACTTGGGAGGTGACGGCCATAACATGTTCTTTACAGCTCTGTTGCATCAGCCTGTGTGTCCATTAAACGTGAGAGTAAAACATGTTGTGGACAACATATGTATTTGAATGTACATGGGCAAACTGACGTCTCAAGTACATTTAAGCATATATCACAAATGACTTCTGAAGCTCAAATAAAACCACAAAGGTGTGAAATTCAATAAGGGTTGACTCAGATTACAGTCATAAAAACAAGCTGAAAGTTACAAAACAACTGAATGTTAGCATTGCTAATCATTTCAGTGCTGTAAATTATTTTTTGATGTCTGTAGAAGCTCCCTAACCAGTGTCAGTGTATATTTTAAATACTTTCTTTTCCTCTTTACATCTCTGCATTCAGTTGCAACAGCAGGAAACCCAAGTGAGCCTGTTAAGTGACCTGTTTAAAACACAAACACTTCTGTGTGCTTTTTTACACCTCCTATCAGCTCTCTGAGCGGGAAATGTGAAATTTCACATCTCTGTAAAGCCACACGCCTTGCATTTGTTTGACTCACAACAGAAGAGCAGCTCTAACTGAGAGGAAAATGGAAAGCCCCATTTGTGGGGGGAGGCGGTGGAGGGGATGTGGCGAAGCATACATGTGGATGGATGCTCCTGAGGGACAGGGTGCAGGGGATAACAGACGCTAGCCAGTTGCACATTGTCTTCATGACTCTCTCTGGCTATATCAGTCAGTCTCCAATTAACAGCCTGCATTGTCTGCAGGATTAGAGCTGGCGGGACAAGCCCCGCTGGACTGATCTCACAACAACTGGCAGAGGCCTTAATCCCTCTCAGCATGTGCTACAAAGACCCACCAAGTAGGAGTTTACCATAATCCAGGGTATCACATGTCTCCGCAAGAAGAGAGACTTGAACTTCAAATGCAGTACTTGAGTTGAGGACCTGAAAAATGTGGAGGACCGCAAGTCTTGAATATTTAGGGTTTCAATTTATGTCCCAAAAACAGACTCAAGACAAGCAGCTATTTTTGACATATCAGTTAACTAAATCATCCGCACTGATTTCTTTTTCACAAGCATGCTTATGCTCTTGTTTTATGTAAAACACAATGAATAAAAATGGAACTAACTAAATTAGAAAAACATCCACGAAATCCGTTTGGAGCAGCATATTCTATAAATTCAAGGGAAAAGAAAAGAGAAGTGACACTACAATTAAGATGATGGTCTGAGCAGCATGGATATTCAGAGTTATGGTTGCTCACAATTTTGGTGCAACCAAAAGCCAATTCTCGATTGCCCCAACATTTCAGTTTGGATTACGGAGCAGATTGAGGAGAGAGCCCTCAACAGTGTAAATGAGAAAGATACAGATTGTTTAAAATCCACAGTGGGATTTAAGAAGATAAGATGAGTGATGGTGTTCTTGATAAATTCAAAATGTTGTAGGGTTGCTAGATCTGATTTAAAATAGTCCAGATGATAGGTTAGAAAAGCAAAATTCTCAAAAAGAAGGGAAGATTTTCGTTTCACAATTATTAGCTGGAAAGAAATGGATTTTATAACAGCACTAATCTGTTCGACCAAATAGGTGGATTAGATTTCCCAAACCACATTTGTTTTATTTTCATTACAACTTAGAAGATTTAAGTTCATTCAGGTTATAATTTTGTAAAGACAGCTTTGTCACGGCTGTACAGGTTACCTGGCAAATAGGCCTGACTGTTGGCAGAGTAATAATACGGACCATCATATTTCCCAAAGATTGACCCCAAGAGCAACATGAACAAGATAAACAATAATGGGCCAAATACAAGACCCTGAGCTTGTTGACGAATCTCACAGAGTTGGAGAGAATAGGATGGGTTTGCAGACCCATTTTCCAGTTCTTCACTGTCTGCACTAGTGTTGATTTTTACTACAATGATCAGACTATCAAATTAAAACACCGTTACTCCATTCATTCATTCATTCATGAGGATTATAAACCTAATCATGAGAGTATATTGTGTAATAATGTTATATGTGGTGTATGTGCTTTCTCCATTGTTGTACAGTAAGTACATCCTTCCCAAGCATGGCAGCTGTTTACAATTTGATACAATAGTCCCCAGGCGGTTTGTTTCTTTTTTTTCTTCCATCTGAAGAAGAAATAAAGAGGTGCCTTTGTAGTCTGCTGCTTTATCTTCACTGTGATGACAGTAAATTGAGGTATGAGAGGAAAATGAGAACAATATGACCAAGACTCATGTGTTACTTGATGTTTTGACATGAACTGAAACTACATGCAGTCAGAAAGTCAGGAGCACTAAATATTTATGGAACCTTTTGCAAGAAAAAATCAACAACGTAGACATTTTCAGTTTTTTTCCAAACACGTGGAAAACCCGCACATTTAAACAGTTGGTACTCTGATACATCGTCACAACGTTATTGTTTGACAGAAGAATGGCTTTTAGACACGAGGTCCATCAGAGAGGTCTCAGGCGGAGGTGACGTCTGTCTCCCTTGTGTTTGGGTCTGATAAAAGAAAAGCTTTTCTTTTTTTTAAATGGAAGTGTTGAATTGCCTTGATGTGGGGGAATGGGTGGGAGGTTATCTCACTTGTGTTATTTGCTATGCTGCCTTGCAGCTGCTCAACACTGAGAAGAAGGAGAGCCATGGTCCGACAGCTTGGCAGAGAGCCCAGTCCAACTCAGGAAGTGTCCATGTGTGTATGGGGGGGGGGTTCCCTCCCCCTCTTCTTTCTCCTCCTCCTCTTCTCCATTCAGCTCTTCACCTCAAAGCATTAGTAATGCATTCCTCCAGTTCAGCAACAAGCAGGGTAATTCAATTTCCTCAACAGTCGGACCGTGTGAAATTTCATTTGCATGTTCAGTTCTCTGAGTTTTTGAACAGGCTGCAAAACTTTCCTTGCCTCCATTATTCTTTGTTTGATCTGCAGTTATTCCACAACAAGCAGCAGGCGATCAGGAGATGCTCTCATCTTTGTCAGTCTATCAGTGTTTGATGCTTTAAATACCTGAGGAGGCTCTGCAGGGATTTTTAAATTCAAAATTTGAGTAATAGCTGCTTTTAGCTGAGCACAAGTGAGGTTGAAAGCTATTTTCTGTTCCAACCCTCAAACTTGGAAAGTATGTTTTTGGAGGACAGCAGCTGGCTGGGGCCACAAAGGAAGTGACAAAACCAGACTGGTGGCCTGGCGCTGACACTGACCTCCCAGCCTGCTGTCGATGAGCCGAGGTCAGACATACAAGTCTGGCTTTTTCATCTGCACCACTGCATAAGAAATACCTGCACTCATTTAGATCCAACATGAACAAACAGATGTGTATATAACTTTAGTAGCCTTATTATAATCCCTGTGAGTAGAATACACTCTGCATTTTTATAACACACTTATGGCCATTATTAAGCTTTAGTTGGAAACCTGTTTTGTTCATAAACGTCAGTTTTTTGGCTTTTTAGATTATATTCATCACAGCATGATATGTTAAAACCTCTAAAGTAATAGTATATTTTGTTTCTGTGATTGTAGCCATGACATTATCCATCCACTGTTTATTCCCAGTGTTATGAACCAATTAATTTATGTTATGCTTTTGAATTGTGGCAGGAGAACCATGCACAGAGCCAAGGTCAGGACTTTAATCCAGGATAACAGACCTATCAACTGCTTCACTGTCAAATAAATGGACCAACTTCTGTTTTTATTTATCCCTTTGTCAAATTGTTGTATTTTTTTTTATTGTTTTGTTTTTTACTTCAGGTGCTTTGATGGCTAAATTTGACCTGAAATATTAGAGATAAGAGTGTGGCTTCACAGACAATTAGCAACAAAAACTTGCAATGTTGAAACAAGGAAGCGGAAAATTCTGAACATGAGCCTGCAGCTGTCATAATAAAAAATGCTTTTTTTAAAATTCTTTGACAGTTGGATTTGTCTAAGGGGAATAGAGGAAAACAAATGAAAATGCTTTTACATATTCCTGCATGATTAGTGTTCAGGTATACCTGGGAAAAAGTGCTTTTTTAACTTTAAATTAGTTTTTTAAGTTGGAAAAAGCATAAAAATGGTTTGTCTGTTGCACAAGAAGATCTGAGCAGCGAAGCTTTGCTGCTCCCTGGTGTTTGTTCTGTGTCAACATTTGCTCGCATTAACGACCCTGGCAGCCTCTGCACTTCAGTTCAAGTTCCTTTAATTTCAAAACACAGCATTCAAGCTTCAACATGACCACAGCCTTTACAAGAACACATTACAAAATTATGTATAAAAAACAGGTCTATTACACAAAAGAAAACAAAAGACAAATCTGTTCATATTTACATTAATTTTTTTAAAAGGAAAATAAAGAAATGCCTTAAAATGAATCACAGGCCTTCTAAAGAAAGAAAAAAAAATAAAGATTTCAGAGTCGGAAATGTTTTGTAATCATCTTTACCTGTACGTTACAAAAAGATCAATACTACTACTACTACAAAAAAGAAAGCAAAAACCTAGACTGCATCAGTGAATTATCAAAGAAAAGAAATATTGTTTTGAAAAACTCAGGCTCATTTTTTGTTTCACAACCACTCGGGAGCTGTTGGTTGAAATAAAGACATCTAAAAAGTTACTGAGATGCTAAAAGATTTGTGCTTAAGTTGTTGGCACAGTCTCAACATCACTTCTTACACAGATCACATCTTAAGAAGCAAGCAGAGACAGCTGAAATACAAAACAACTCACTCCACATTTGAAGGTTTGTCATGCTGCAACAGATTATTTTCATAAAAAGAATTTCAATTTTTTATTTACTTTTTTTTTTTTCACAGAAAGTTGAAGATTTCACAATCCTTTCACAGCACCCACTACTTTCTCTGAGTGTTATATAAATGCTAAAACACATTTGAGGAACCGCATTGCAAATGCATTACATTTCTCCAGACAAGCCTCTAGAGAAAAAGCCATTTTTATCAAATCGAAACTCCTACTGGGATGATTACTGCTGCATTTTTTTTTTGTGTGTGTGAACAGTTTGAACCACAGAGAGCATTACAGGCAGTTAAGAAGATACAGGGAACTGCAACTTATCCTTAAACCCTTGAAGTGACCACACACTTGTCTTTTTCACAGTCATCTGCTGGAAAAATAAATTCCAACTTGTTTCATTCAACCAAATAAAACATGTGTCAGGTCAGAGCTTCACAAGTGAGCAGCAACTGCTGTGAAAACAGGGCTCACTGTAATATATATATATATATTTTAAAAAGTCAACCAATAAGAAGAAAGAAACAAGACTGTGGTCAAACATGCAATACCACAGGAAAACTGGTCCCAGACAACAGATTTAAGACAGAGTGTTACTATAAGCCAAGTATGTTGGTGTGTGTTGGATGTGCCACAAGTACAGTATGATTCAAGCTCCAGGAACAGTAGAGTCTTAACAAGCTAAAGTTAGTCTAATCAATGGAACAAGTAGATCTAAGCTGAGTGTGAAAGATCATATCTACAGATTCCAGAGTAAACAGAGTATGTTACAGTACTTTAACTGCCATGTTTGATATCATCATCAATTATAGCTAAAAATCGTTCAAGTCCATTGGATCAGCTCAGGAGTTCAGTTGCAGCACCTATAATGATCCGTGCAAAGATAAACAATGGAGTGTATATCTGTACTTCTGACTCACAGTTTGCAATCCGATGCATATCCTCTGGTTCTGCTTCAGCCAAGCAGGAGAAAGCATGTTTGGTTCAAATAAACTGGTACAGAGAAAACAAGCAGGAAGCAGAAGAAATGGGACTGATCAGTTGAGGAGAGGCTTCAGAGATGTGCAGCGCTGCAGACTGGTGGAGAGCGGAGAGACTTAATGAGTGGGAGGGTTGTTGGGATCAGGTCGACTGTTGGCCAGGTACTTTGCCCGCATGCTGGAGGTGTACTGTAAAGAAGAACCAGAAGAAAATAGGTCATTGTTTTACTCTTTATACATCCAACATAGAATAAGATAAAAAAAAAAAATATCTGTCTGGTCTTAAAAAAAAACTACTAAATCTAACGTAGGATTTTCTCATTCAACAGCAAGACACCGTTTTATAGGCAGAAAGAAATTTTTGAAGCTCTTATGAATGAAAAAAAATGCATACATTTAATTAAATATTGAATATTAGATTACTGTAAAGAACTATAAAAAATACAAAGGCCAAAGGAAAAACAACGAAACACTAAAAAGAGAAAATCCTGCACAGACTGTCTTTCTACAGGAACATTAAAATCATAGAAAAATTTACAGGAGACAAATAAAAGGAACAGTCTATACAACCCTGCTGTAGTTTGAATCGTTTCTCTTCCTGTTGTGTGTAGACCAACAGAGCCAGACATTTATATTCAAGTGGAACGGATCCATGCATGTTCGGATGAGAGGAAAACAAGCATGACAGGGGCTGCATTTCACTCCTGTGGAGGCGACCATCTTGGATGCATTTAGGTTTAGATGTATTTTATACCATGACAAAAAAAAAAAAACGAACACACCAGAACTTCCTCTGTAATGCAGACCATGAAGTTACTAAAACTTCAGGTCTGCATGTTATTACTTAAAGAGAATGGTGGAATCTTACACACAATGTTATTGTAGTGGCACTCTACCCAGGTCTGTATTTTAGTCTCAAGACCAGATATTCAAAGTTCTGGTTTTCTCTAGATCTCTGACATGCTGGACTTGTAATTTTTTCCAACAGTCTTTTGTGTAAAACTACTGGCTGCATTCAAATGCCTCGAATGAAAACTTTTATTTTGAAAATGTCCACATTGTCACCTGGGCCCCATGTGGCGAGGATGAGAAGAGGAGAGGGATGACAAAGCAAAATGGAGAAACACTTCTCTGTGTTTGTGTGGATGTTTTTCTCTGTGTTAGAGAAAGAGTCCTTCGTCTTCACTCACTCTGCCTGCAGCTAATGCTAAGTTCATTAATGGTAAAAAAAAAAAAAAAAATTAGACCACAAAAAAAGGTTTTTGCTGAATTAAATGTGACCTTATGATTTCACTTGTGCATTATTTAAACAAAATAAACATAATATTATAAAGTCAATCATATTGAGGACCAAAAGTGCAACAATTAGATAATCAAAAAATTTTGTTAGACATGTATATTGTGATAAAAACTGAAAATACGCAGTAAGTTAATGAGTACTTTTATTTTTATGTATTTAAATATTCCAACAACTTATGTAGCTGATAAAAAATAAAATGTGAAATCATTATGTTTTAAAAAAATGTAGTATTCAGTATTTGATACTTCTGGTTTACAACAGTTTTCCTCACCTATTTAAGTGACTCAACAGTGAAAACGGTGACTGATCTGAATGATAAAATATTAGAAAATATCCAATGAGCCACAATGGAGGCTGCAATCAATTCATAATGGGCCATGGCACAACAAAAATACAAAATAATTAAACAATGAAATTCTGCATGATTTTAACATAATTTAAAACTCAAGTGATGAGTTATCTAATTCTAATTTACCAGAATACCAAAATAAACATAAATGCATTCTTTTTTATTGATTTCTTAAGCAGAAGCGCTCATTTAGTTATTGAATTGGAGCATTTTTGGCCCTCAAAAAAAGTACTCAAGAAAATACAAGTCATAAAAATGATGGAAGGGATTTATAATTTCACCACCGATTCATATGCCACAGTGACTCAGGGAAGAGTTGCAGCCTCACATGTTCCTGTTGGTTTGGGAGGGGGAGGCAAACATGCAGCCCAGGGGGGGACGGGATACAAACATCAGATCAGACACCAGGTAGGACAGCAGAGAAGAGAGGGTGGGGTACATGAGGGGGGAGGTTTCCCTAAAATCCCACCGCTGGGACCTTAAAATGGGGTCAGCAAAGCCAGAACTCTGGGAGGTGACACAGAGGGAGGACAGGCCAGCAGGTGTGGGGAGGCGGGCGGGCGGCCATGTTTTGTACCTGTTAGTAAAGCAGATGAAGTTACCAAAACGATCTTGAACTCTCCGAGGGCTTTAACTGCCAGCAGTGACCGCTGTTACTGTCCGCGGCAGTCAAATACAACTGGATGGGTTCGCAGAGAAAGAACGACAAGAAGAGAGTACAGAGCAGATGCACAAAGCAGTGTCCAGGTCCAAGCAGACACACAGACACGAGGGAGAGCAGGGTTTCTAGAGGACAGGTCAAGGCCGGGGCGTGCCAGGGCTAAATTCTCAGGTCAACTCTAAACTCTTTACCGGGAACGAACCGAAACAATCCTGAACACAGGAGTGAACCATAGAGGTCTGTTTAATGAAGCTTAGTCAGAAAAACAGCATGGCTCATATGTTTGATGGATGTGAATGATTCCTAAGGGTTGAGGGGCAAAATACACACCACACCTGCTTAAAGGTCACTAAAGTTGCTGTTACTTATTAAGATATTGGAGGATAATGATGTGCAACAGTCTGCTGGTACAAAAAATAAATAAATTAGAAAACAAAAACTTACAGAGGGAGGAGGAGACTCGCGTCCGATCAGTGGCGTGTTTTCACAGCGAGAGTTCTGGAAGTTGGAGTTCTGAGCCCTGCAGAATAAGACACCAGCACATCAAATACACAACCTCATATATAAGGTAACCCTCAAAAATCTAAACAACCCATTTAAAACGCAGGTCTTTGTGATGTGAAAAAGGAGACAATGAAGCATCAGTTCAGAATTTTTTCAATTATTGCTGCTGTCAGATAGAAGCCTTGCATCTATCTGATGCAAGGCTTGATGTTAATAACGTCTTGTTATTAACATTATTAACATGTTTTCAGGAAATTAAATGTAAAGTCATACTATTTGATCAAAGTTGCTCTTTTAGATAGCTTGACTGGAAACGTAAACATTAAACCTCCAAGAGACATGATCACTAGAGCTGATTTTCATAAGAAAATAATTGCAAAGTTTTGTTTGACATTAACAATAAAGCTTTAAAACTCAGACGAAAATGCAAATGTTTTAGAATTGAAAAAAGAAAGCTGCAATATCCCTCAACCTCGGAACGTTTCTCCAACTTTAATCGTCATCTCAAACTATTCTGTGAACAATGAAAACCCTTATCTTTCTAGTAGATTGCTGAAGGCTTTAAGCCAAATCAAAGCAACATTTAGAACCTCATTGATGAAATGCTCAGTTTCATATAAAGATAAGTAACCCCAGAGGATGATGCTGTCACCACCATCTTTTCCAGGCTTTTGGTGGTGCTCAATGTTAGAATTTCGATTTGATAAAACATTAGCCTATTAACGTGTCATGGTCTAGCCAGGCCTGGATGTCTTCTTCTGAAGAAAATATTTCTTGCAAACCTAATCTTTAGTTCACAAGAATAGAGAAGATTTTTACTAAACAAGTACTTGGAAATCCCGGAAGCTCCTTCCATGCGGCTGTCGCTCTGACCAATTTTACCAGTTTCAGTCTTGCTTTTTCATCAGTTTCAGAAAAAAGTCCCGTTTTTTTTTCTGTTCTTCAATGTTAGGTGGATGGCTTTGGTGTTGAGATCAACAAAGTATTAGTTTTAACATTATGCATATTTATACAGGTTACTACTGCTGTTTTACCCTAGAAATTTGATTTTCTTTTTATGCAGAAAAAAAATAACGTCTTGTTATTAACATCTGAAAATGTCAGTAGTGTAAATTTTCGTATATGTGCACATATGAACTCTAAAGAGAAAAGACATTAAACTTTGCTTCCACTAAGGTTTTACACAAAGTTAGAAACTGAAGTATCCCCATCCCCCAGTTTCATTAGCATGAAGCCTCAGAGAGTTTTGGGTTTCACAACCATCACAGCTGGAGAGAAACAGCTGCATCTGCTGACTATGGAGGGAACTAAGCTTCTCTCTGGGGTCACATAAACTTCCTCTTGACAACAAGAGGAAATAATATAAAAAAAAAAAAAAAAGAAGAAATCTCCCTTAATGTGCAGAGTTAAAAACATGGCATGCAAATACATCGTCAACCACTTCTGCTTTCAGTTACAGTCTCTTGTTGCATGGTTTAAGGCAGGTTGGACCTTACATGTACTCTGTGACCGGAGCGTTGCTGACGGTGTGGGCTGTGGCAGGAATGGATGTCTCGCTCCCATAGCTGCTGCCACAGCTGTACAGGCTGGGCATGTGGACCCGGTACAGGCTGTCGTGGGTCTGCCGCCCACCGGGGCTCAGAGACTCATCTACACTGTCCTCATCGCTCCTGCAGCAAGCAAAAATAAACAAACAAACAAAAAAAAGTTAAACAACCACCAGGGGGCGCTTATGATCTACCTCGATGATGACAATGGAGCAAAAACTTGCCACACAGTCACTTTTAGTCTTTTTAGGTTGAAGACCACCCCCCTACCCCCCCAAAAACAAAAACAAAAAAACAAACAAGATGCAGAATTCTAAAAACCTCATGTGTAAAAATATACCAATGCAGTTTATTCTGTTTCAACTAAATGGTCACGGCAAATATCTTTTGCTTCTGCTGAGATAAAAATGTGGAACCCACACTATTAGAAAAATAAAAATAGTGCACGTCTCCCCCTGGAGCTCATGCCCACGACCTGCTTGACTTCCATCACACCATATTTATGACATCATCACTGCATTTATTATACTTCCCTATAGATTTCATCACACATGCATGTTGGGAATTGATTCCAAACAGCATAATTATGGCTCAAAACCCTAAAGAAATGTTGGTCTTGCTTGTAAATCCCAGTCATAACCTGCCTCTGTGCTGCGATTCCAGATGTGCTGAAATAATTAGCTTCCATGCTTCATTACGACTCGACTGCTGAACAAGCTTAGCGGGGAACACTGGAAACAACAGACTGGTAAAAGCGTAAGCTTTTTGCTTTGTGACAGGAAGCACCAGCTGAGATAAAACTGATGAACAAACCCCCTCCTTTGATAAGGAGTAATCAGTTAATTATGTGGAGAAGTTGGAACTATTTTCCAAGTAGCAACACTACAGTCATTATCCTGCTGCTAATGGAAGAAAGAAATCTGAATAATGTTCCATTTTCACTGATGATCAAGCGAAGGGTTGCGATAGATTTCGGCCAACATGGCACAATTAGGTGGAGAAAGCAGCTGGAGTCTTCTGGGCTGGATGGATTTTTGTCTTCAGATCATTCTGGTACAAGGCTTAAAGAAAAAAAAAAAACCCTAAAAAAACCAGATTTTCTTTTTACCATAAATGATTAATCAGTTTTCCTTTTGAATTATTAATCAATCCATATACAACTCTGAGTATAAGTTTGGCATGAAAGCTTTTGGACAGCCATGTTTGTGGGGCTTTCCACGAAGGCAGCTGATATCTCACCGCTTGCCACGCCAGGTGTGAGGCACGCTGCAGACGATGGAGCTGAACATGAGCGCAGTCACGAAGGAGAAGAGCAAAAGGTAGATGAGGCCTTCCAGTCCATCGTAGCACAGTCCCGTCATGCCCTGAACATAGTCCTGCAAGACAAATTCAGCCTACAGTCAAGTCCCTACAGCAAGTGTCAAACTTGAGCCCTGGGGGCCAAATTCGACCCGCCTTAACTTTTTATGTGGTCCTCCAAACTCTAAAGCAGCGGTGTTCACACTTTTTTCACATGAACCCCGAAATGGTCACCTCAAAAATCCTCGTGGGCCAAAAAAGTTAAATCACCAAAATGTAGTTTTCATTTTTTTTTTACTTACTCAACAATAAACTAAGCATGAGTCTTTAAATTGATTTCTTTGCATGAATGGAATTATAGATACAAAAGCTCAATTTTTCTTTTTTAATTGTTAAATGAAAAGCATCCAGTTTGCTCATTATTTTGGGGTTGACTGA
Source organism: Girardinus metallicus (assembly GCA_903067095.1). Taxonomy (NCBI): domain Eukaryota; kingdom Metazoa; phylum Chordata; class Actinopteri; order Cyprinodontiformes; family Poeciliidae; genus Girardinus; species Girardinus metallicus. The sequence continues at coordinate 26,463 of CAEGAE010002294.1, forward strand.
AGAAAACAAAAAATAAACAAAAATCAGTCCATGGGCCTCAAACTGCCCCCGGGCCACACCTTGAACACCTTTGGTCTAGAGAGAGACGTAAATAGCCTTTAAGAAATTGTTTAAGATAACACTGTTGCCTGAATATTATTTTATCAATCAAATCAAAGTAGTTTTTATCTGTACTCTGCCAGATTACATCAATGTGAAAAAAGTTAAATGTTATTTAACTTTAAGAATTACTCATGAAATGCAGAGACAGTTATTTAATCATATTTTAACAGTTTAACAGGTGGTTTCATTGATAGATTTTGCTACCACCTTTCCTTTTAGTGTATTCATGATTTTGATGTGGCCTGAAACGAAAACGTGATATATACATGAATAAGAAAGTTGTATAAAAATGGTTTTAACTTCAAATGATTTTGGATGTGCATCCTGGGACTTAGGAATTGGGGAGCACTGCCGAATTCATAACAGGACACCAAAATGCAAACAGAGTGAATACTCAGGCATCAAAGATGGGTTTCTTTATACAAGTTAGCCGCTGTGAAAACTGCCTAAACGAATCAGTTTCCTGGTCGGAGCAGCGCCACAACGAGACGGTGTCTCGGCTTGTCGTCTCTGCTTGTCGTCTCTGCTCACCATGTGCAGGCTGCGACAGTCCACCAGCGCTGTGAGCTGATGAAGGCTGATCTCAGTGGTGTTCAGAATCCCCTGAATCTCTTCCAAACTTCCCTGGGAAGAAATGGAGGAAAAAACTGCATAATTGAACAGCTGAAACACCAAGAAAATCAGAAATATTCAGAGTTAACGCGATAAGCTAAGAACCTTGAAGCAACATTTTTCTGTTTCTGCTTGCTAAACAATTCAAACACTCAGGAATGGAAGCAGAAAATCTGCAGATCTAATACGGAAGCGAGTCATTTCTCGATTATTCATTCAAAGCGCATTTATCTGGGAACAGCCTTTCATAAATATACAGCAGTAAAAGCTGAAAAGCCGATTTGAATTCATGATAATTTTAATAGACTGCCTCCATTTTTCCTCTAGTCAACATTTTATCTCCATCTTTAGCTGGAAACACATCAGCTTGCCTGACGAAATAGTTTGAACAACCTCAGCACATTTCTCTGTGCGTGTCGGTGAAGAGGGCAACATGCCCCGCTGTGTTCCCAACGTCAGCTCTCATTCATGTCGCCATCAACAGAGTAAAAACCAAAGATAGACAATACCAGCGCTGTGTGGACACGGCCCAGTGAAAGCCTAATGCAGCTAAATGGACATAAAGCAGGTCCCAGGTGTGTCATCAGCTGAGGGTTATGATGGACAGGTCCAGCTCCCCCGTCTACAGCTCAGACTGATTCCTTTCACTAAGATACATTTTCAGCTCCTCATATCTTACCTTGGTCTGTTTGTATTCTCTGGTGGCAGAGCGCAGCAGCTCAGACACATCGTCCTGCATCTCCACTAATGCTTTATGGCTCCCTGAAAGCCTCTGAAAAAGAAATAAATTGACACAGTGAGTGACGAACGTGTGCAAATAAAAGTTTTACAATTCTCAGGAAATATCACTAGGAACCTTCAGCGGCCATTTCTATTTTGGTTCTATAAGGCATTTCTTAGTTAAAAGCACAAAGGCATCTATACTTTGATATATGAACACTCCGATAACAATGGATGCCCTTGACATCAGCAGCACTCAAAGGTTTTGACTTATTGATGTGGGCCGAACATATAAGATGCAGATAATCCATTTTGAGAAACAAGTCTGACATCAACAGGAATATTCCACAGAAACATGGCAAAGCTCTGAGTTGAAGGTTCTTCTCCAAAGTTAAAATATGTAAGAACATTTCTCCAGGCTGAAGCTAAACATTTTCACTTAAACTTTTAGATCAGACCTCAGTGCAGGAGGCAGCGGATCCAATGGAGACGCCATTAGGAGGCGTAGATAGAGGAGGACCACCCTCTAGAGGGTCTTGGAGTGAAACGTTTCAGTTTCACTCCAAGACTGAAAGGCATGACAGACTTCAAAGGGAACACAGGCAAGACAGTGAAAATTTTTAAAAGGCAAAAACAAAATAAACAAAACAAGTGTCATGTACTCAAATAGCACACTGGAGATCATAATAAGGAAGCAGAAGTACTGCTTTCTGTTTTTGAAAAAGCTTTATCTTTGTTCCTTTTATAAAGGGAACTTCACAAAATGGAGGAAGTTGTGTGTTTGGATCGATGCAACATCCAACACCTAGTAGAGATCAATAAAAGTTTTCATTTGAACCAAGTTTGTTATTTGGAGGTGCTGCATTTGTTTTCCTTTTGGATCGTAAAATAAAAACTATTATTCAAGAAAATAAATGAATTATACTGCTCTAAAAAAAATCTTTGTACAGACTGTGCTGGTGTGCAAACAAATGTTTAATGAGTACAGTTTGCACAGACTCAATCCTATTAGCATGGACGCATGCTGCGGTGCATCAGATGAACTCCCTGAGAAAGGAACACACTGAACTGCTGCAGAGGGATGAAAAAAAACTTGCTAAACAAAGCAGGTTTTGTCGTCATCCCTTAGATTTGAGTTGTAAACACATTAAGTTAATATTTCAGAATAAACAATTCGCAGTTGTAAAATGCAAGTGCAACAAACCTGCTGGAAGGGGTTGGTTTGCTCCGGACTGCAACTAAGGTAGTACTGCAGAATCTCTGAGAGGAACAGAGACAAGAACATGTTAGAGAAGCATACATTTATTCTGATTTGACTGAGACAACAAAATTACAATTTTAGCAATGTCTGCATTATCGTTCAGTCCAATAACTGTCAACTGGTTATCATTATTTTTACTAAAATCCAAAAGCCAGTTGAAAAGGTGAGGGATTTATCTTGGTAAGCATCTGAAAAAATTGACCAGTCACTATTGCTATAAGTTTAACAGAAGGTCACAAAGCACAGTGGAGAAACTCCTGAATCTACTTCAACCCACTTCAGATAAATTTCATGCAAAGGCAGAGTTGCAGCATTGATGGAGTTTAATCTGCTTGTGCTGCAACAAAGAGGGTTTTATGAATAAAGAAATGCCATGTGAGAGGAGAGGGGGAGGTAAATGCAAAACGAATGAACAGAAAGCAGAAAAATCTCAATTCAAAGAGTATTTTCGCCTTTTTAATATGTTCTCAGAAAGTGTTATGAACATACCCACACTAGGTTCTGTTTTCTGTCTTCAAAGTTTTGTTGAAGCACAGAAAAAGCCCATTCCGTTATCTTGGGACTTGTCACAGCTTGTAACAAGTCAGTACCAATATAACTATGTACGAGACAATCCTGAACTCTCAAACCTTAGAAAAGATACATAAACGTTAAATGAACTATTTCAAATCCTTGTAGCTAATTCAGACCCAGTGAGAAGTGCAGCACACAGCTTTGTAAAAACACCAAAACCCGTTACATCATCAGCGCTGTTATTGCTGTTTTAAGACCAAACTTGGATTCTGCTCCGAGTACAAAGTGAACCAAAGAGGATTAGAATTATTAGAAGCTAAAACTTGCGATCACCACGCACTTCCGTTGATGAGGAATCCTTCACGTCTGACTCAGAAGTACTGCGACACAGAGCCAAGCTGTGAACACCGCCGCCACCAAACTGACGCATAACGTTGGTGACATTCAAACTCTCTGCTGAGTCAGGAGATTTATTTTCACCCTCAACACAACTGAACACCCATGGAATGTTTCCGACACAGGAAGGAAAAACACACGCACAGGTCTCCGTTAGCCCAGCTGACGGGCAAGAACATTAGGAAGAGCAGATTCTCTGATCTCAATAAATGTCGCTTTGGACACCTTGACCTCTGGTAACTTATTAATAGTGTTGTTAATGATAAAATAAGCAGTTTAGCAGCATAGTAACAATGGTCCACATAATAATGCAGTGAAAATACCCACCGAATTCTAAAACTATGCCACTTGAGAACTTCTGAGTAGAATATATTTTCAGACAGACATTTTTTTAAGCTAAAATGCAAAATGTATATATTTTTTGTACAGTTTTGATTTAATTACTGCTCTAAGTGTTCCTTCAGCAACTTTCTTTTTAGGCTATACACGCCATGTAATGATTAATTTATTACTAAAACAGTTACCAATTATTGATTTATCATGATTAATCACTAAAAGATGATGGGCAAATGGATGGAAAGATGGATGAAGTAACAAATGGACAAGCTAATAGTGAAACAGACAGACGGGAACAATCTTTAGACAATGGTATAGACTCTGTCTCATTGTCTTAAATTTGTTTCTGTCTTCAGAAAACTTTATGGGCTTTTTTTATGATCGGTTTGCTAATCTCTGCTGTCTTGAAGTACGCAGTCATTACAAAAAAACATCTGGCGCTGGAATACCAAATGAGCAGGCTGAGCAACACTGATAGATTCACTGAAGCAGCTGTTTAGTTGATTTGTGTTTTATTTTTAACTTCATGAAATTTTAAAAGACTGGCAATCAGAATAGCTGACTAAGCAAAGGATCAGCTAAACTACCTTCATCCCAATTGTTGAAGCAAACAAATCACAAAATGCAGATAGCTTTAGGTGTATAGAGTAAGAATCTGGGTTCTTTAACCAAGATTATAAAGCTGCAAGACAAGTAGGACAAGAGACTGTGATGTAAAATAATATTTCTTGGAATACCCGTTTAAATATATGTAGCCGCAAAAAGTGCTAAATCAAATAGCCTAGTAAAACACTGTTACTATCGAGGTTTCTGATGAAAACAGAGAAAGATGAAAGCTGATGAAGGGAAGAAAAAAATATTCTGAGTTAGACACTTGTGTAGCTAAATGTTTTGTTGTGCATTGTAAAATTATAATGTAGAATTAGTCAAAAAAAAGTGTTATTTAAAAAACTCGTGTCAAAAAAAAAAAGAAATTATAATAGTGAAGGTAGAAAAAATTGCATGAAGCTCAAACATAATTGCATCTCAGGCTTTAGGCAGAAAACATGTAAAATCATCATTATAATACAAATTATTGAATAAATAGTAAATCTGTTCTTATTGCTCACTTTGCCTTAGCAGCACAGTAATTACAGTGACGTTTTAATTTCTGTTTGGTTGCATTCAGCTGCTATCGTATTTCAGAAGAGAGCAGGAAAGAGCTCATTTAGCTGAGCTGATGTTAAGAAGGAACATTAAACAGTTTTATTTTAAAAACACCATTTTCATCTCCTGTCTTTGATCTTCTGCTTTCCGGCACATATCTCCCTCATACACAAACAAGAAAACCCAAGGCTCTTTTATTGCTTTCCTGTGACATGCTTCATGTCATGGAACGATTTGTAGACATTGCTACAGTGAGATGTGTTAGAGAGGCTTTTGTGCCATTTCAAATGGCAACCCATTCCCCCTTGACCTTTCTGCAGATGTGGCAGCAATTTTTGGGGGCTTTTGTGGATGAAAAAAAGACGCCATCCTGTCCAATTATCACAGAACAATCAGAGGATTGAGAGGAAGAGATGAGATTCACTCATAAGACGACTCCCATTTAGCAGATGATGGATTGTATTGCTAATTTTAAGACATGAATGCATGTTGTTGTGCGTGTCTGAATCAAAATATAATGGAAGGCATCATACCTTTATCGATGACCCCATATTGGCCCACTACTGTGGTAACATATGTATCAGGAGCAAAGCAGAAGTCACTTGAGCTCTAAAAACAAGAAAGTTCAGATCTGAAATTAGTCAATGATCAACCCGAATAACACTAAAAGAAATTAATATACCTTAAATTTATTGCAGTAAGAAAAAGCTGCCTCAATCTCAGCTGAAAAGAACTTATTCATGCTAATTCAGGCACAAGAGTCAAAAATTATGAAGTGAATGCATAATTTCTTAATTTGCATAAATGAAGATTAAGTTGCATCAACATTAAAACTAGATGTCCATTAAAGCTAGCTAAATGAAAAAAGAAAACTGGATTTATAATGCTGTATTGTGTATTTTAGAACATTACATTCTCAATGAAGAATGCAACAAACGGCTTCCCATTGAACAGTACGGCTGCAGTTCTAATAACAGCTGCCAGGCTTTAATTACAGGCCTTAATCATTGTTATTAGTCTTTAGGATTTCTGGAAAAAGCTAAGTGACCCAAAAAATGGACACAAGTGTTTATTGAAGCAACACCTATAACAATATGTCTATTAAAAATGGCATTTGAGAAACATGTATTCATTCTGAGGTTTAGAGTATTATATCCAGGTTTAAAGAATTTAACAGTCTATCATTTGAGTGTTTCGCTTCACTTTCATCAAAATTCTAGCATAAAAAGCATATTGAACAATAACGTGTTAAACAGAGCAGTTCCACCAGGTAAACAAGATCATTCCCTGCAGACACTCACCGCAGAAACGGCCAGTTCCAGCCCCAGGGAGACCCAGCTGATAATAAGAGCTACGACACCGAACAACCACACCCTGTGGGAAGCAAGAGGAGGTCAGGAGATCACTTCAGCAGCATTAGACCATGAATTATTGCATCAAGAGGTACGCTTAACACAATAAAACTGATTAAATTACATGGTCAAACTGAACAGTTTCTGTGGTAATCCAACATAAGGCTCCAATTTAACAAACATAAATCTAAAATGTTTTTTGATCTCGACATCTGAGAAGTAAATACTAATACATTCCGTTCTATTTTTAAAGATAATAATTGTAATTATTGCTTAGGTGTTTTTTTTTTAGGTTTCTGCAAAATTTGGGGCTACTATTTAAAAAAGAAAAATAAGAAGACGGGTTCACAAAGTTCACCATCAACTGAACATTTTCGTGCAAGATTTAAGAAATAGGAAGTTGAAATTTCGACATAACATGAAGAATGAACACATAAGTTTGTTAGTATTCATTTGTCCAGAATGTAACATGAATTTATCTGAACTATCGCCATGCTAAGTTAGTTTTTGGCAATATGAAGGAAATGCGCAACAAAAAAAAAAACAAACAAAAAACAAAACAAAACAAAATCACTTACAAAATTGAGCCATAAAACTACTGCTACAGCAGAGGTTTTATTGCGTCTTATAAACTTGTTCCTTGTTAAAACAGATCAGTGATGTGGGGAAACATTGACCAAATGATGACACTTACGCTATAAGTATTCCCTTTGAGTTGCGAATGAGACCAAACAGAACGAGAAGGCAGATGAGGACGTCGAAGAGTAGCAACGTGATGTATCCCAACCACCTGTGGAGAAAGTCAATTTTAGGCATTTTATTTGATTCTTCTACGACTGAGAGAACACATTTGTTGCATAAAACTATTCTGGCATACTAGGCAATTATCAATAAAAAGTGACTGGTGCTTTTCAGATCTAATTATGCCAATCTATAAAAATATGCATGAAATGAATTCCTTGTGATACTAATTAAGACAGGAGTAAGATTTGAAGAATGTATCTCACTGTACAAAAAAAGCCAACCTAAAACCTACTAACATAGTGTTTTAGTGCAAACTGTTTAATTGGCATTCAATTTTCATAGGAGTGATGGGTGACAATCAGTTCCGGCTAAATTTAGGATTAATAAAAAAGCAAAATCCAGAAAGGGAGGCTAATCTCAACAGAGGGTGCTGCCAACAATTCAAGCAAAATAAATAAATAAAGCAAAGTTTGAGTCTCTTTAGAGGCACAGACAGTTACTAACCCTATATTAACAACTAGCCATTATCCACAATACAAAGGAAACAAAGAAAGCATACATTTTGTTTTGTGTTGAAGACGTCTTACCTTCAGTGATACTGCAACTTCAAAACCACTAAACAGTCCTATTTACCTCTCAAACTAATGCTTTTACTAATCCATAGTCCAGCCTGATGGCTCTTATTTTCAGTTATGTGGTCACATTGAAGTGCACCATGAGTAAAAACAAAACCCTAATCTAATAATGACAATAGATTTAACTCCCTTGATTATAAGACAATTTTAATAAAACACACAAATTGTTGGTGAACAAAGACCAAACTGCTGGCAGCTAAATATCAGGGACTAAATTTTCCCTTGAATGTGCAGCTGAGTGCCTGCTATAACACAACCAGTCCAAATAGTGTTATTTCTATTAACACTTTTTGATGCACTTGCATACTTTTGATATCATGTGAATGGCATCTGGCCAGAATTCCGTTAGAGTATTTTTTTTATTAGAAAACCTTTAAGCTCGCTGCAAGCTTAATGCTGCCTGATGATGTGCTGAAGTCATTTCTTATGATTTGCGCTCCACATAAATTCCTTCTTTAGATTTCCAATAAACATCTAGGAAAATCAATTTAAGAGAGTCCAGCCACTCAAGATCATTTCACCAAAGCTTTCAATATGAAAGGCAGAATGAGTTTCCACAGGGTTGTGCATTAACGTTTCAGTGTCTGCACATAAAGTTTAATAATAAAAAGGTAACGTCTGCTGTTCTGTGGAGTGCACTATTAAGGTCTTACCTATACCAGTCATACAATTCAATGCTGGTGGACAAATCTTCCAGAGAAATTAGGTAGTTGTCCCAAAAAGGAATCTCGACCATCTGCCTGACCAGCTCATCCAGTTGGCCCTGCAGCTTTTGGATGATGGAGAGGTAGTCTGCATGCTGAGCATACTGGCCCTCAAGCTGCTGCAGATTCTTGTCCACTGTCTGGTTCAACGATGATGTACTATCATATACCTAGCATAAAACACATGGACAAATGAGGACACAATTGTGTTCAGAGGGAAAAAATACTGGATTTCACAGCAAAGTTGAAATGAAACCACACATGCTCACAGCAGAAGAGTGTTGAATTATTTAGACTCGTCCATATGACTGTCCTTGTGGTCTTACCAGTTTTTGGACTCCAGTGATTGTGCGGTTAGCGTGGCGGAGGGAATAAGTCAGTCGATTCACTCCATCGCAAGTCTCGCCGTTCCCATAGAAACCGACAGCTATGCCAGCACTGAGGGGAGACAAAAAAGGAGGAGGTGGAGACTGGCTAGTGAGGAGAAGGGATTGGCAAAAAAAGAGACATAGAGAGGAGACAGAGAAGAAACCAAGTGTGGGGGACAGCCAGGCAGGGTGAGAGGCATGTGAACTCTGTTTTAACCCTGTTGGTTCAGACCCCCGTCAACGGGCTCCTTTCAGCCTCAGCAGAAAGACCCTATAGAGAACCATGGAAACACAGAGGAATGGACCAGCAATGGCCCAAAACCCCACGCTAAGGCTGACAATGGCTGCACTGAGGCAGTAGATCAGCTCTCATTGGCTGTAACAGGCCTCAAACGGCTCAGGCAGCTACATGGGCAGCAATTTCTGAAGGTACAGGAACAGAAAAAGATGTACTTACTTTACACAACTGTGCAATGGTGTCTTAATTTAGTTACATTATTATCTGTTCATTTGAAACTTATTAATATTACTTGAACTTGTCTACAATTTGCTTGCTTATAGTGACAAACTTCAATGTATTTTTTGGTGATTTTATGAATGCAGTTTTCTTGCCAATAACTGATCTTTAACAAGCCAAACCTGCTAATTCTGTCTTTAGCCGATAGCAATTTTTATTTTTATAGCTAACACTGTCACCAAGGTCTCCAATAACAGAGAGAAAAAAAGTTGCTAGATTTGTTGCAAGTCTGTAACAATTAAAAAAAAAAAAAAGTCTCTTGGTGAGTTTGAAAAACCGCTAAATATAGGACGAAAAGTCGCCAAGTTCGCAATGGTGGGTGACTGTTAACTCCCCACTTGTAGACGTGACTTGGTGGGCGGGTCCATCAGTCATCTCTCTTTCACAGCGGAGAAAAAGAGGACAGTGGCTGACTTTCAGACATTTGTGGAGTTAAACAAGACTGGTGGATAAGATTGGTTTCACATGCAAGTATCGGCCAATCTGTAATCAACCTAAATTTCTTAAAATCGTGGCTGATCATCTGTGCACCCCTAATTGACATTATTATTATGACGATATGGCAAACGGTATATGAGATAGTCTCAACAAATGCATTAAGGACAAGCAAATTCCTACAATCTTGCACTAACATGGATAAACTGACAGGCCAGAGCGGACTGGGGTTTTTCCTTCTTCCTGTATGGCTGCTAATCTCTTCCTGTCACTGTGGTGAGTAAGAACAACGTTAAAAACAAATTACATTTCCTGATGTCATATTAACCTACAGATCTTTTCTACATTTGGAAAGGAGTTAGGAAAACATTTAAACAGATTTTTGCAGGTAAAAGGACAACAGACTAAATGTAAAGAATAAAAAGAAATGTAAGCCAAACAAAGCACTGAAACTAAACTAGTAGGGTCAACCTTTTTTTTCCCCCTTTCTATTTTGGCTAACACATTTAGTGCATGCGTACAAGCGCATAGAGACGCAGCTATTGCGATGCAGTTCTTGTACTCATTGGGTCCCTGTGCTTTTTGTGCTACTCTGAATCAACTGCAGTGGCTCTCTGGAGGCCCATCAACAGGAGAAGGAAAACAGGAAACCAACGACGTGTTCAAGGACAGAAAACATGAGCAGATGTGAAATTCTCACACCTTTCTACTTAATAAAAACGCCACTAAAGTAAAGAAAATGAGTGCAGAGACAAACATATAAAGCAGGTGTACTTGTGAAAAATATATCCATATCCTTGCAATACCGTTCAGCTAAAGTTCGAGTAAGGAAAACACTGCCTGGTTAAAATATTTACGTCTTAATTAGAGTGGGATCTGGCAAGATGGATTCTTTCATGATTAAGAGCTTGAGAATCTGAAAATCCGACAGCGTGTTGAACACTTGCCATGATCAAGGGGCTATAACACACAAGCATGTGGTGACATCAAAGTGCAATGTAACACTGTGAATCGTGAGCATGGGTGAAATAAAAAGCTAATTATGCTTGGCAACTTGAATTTGTGGACTGAACCATCGCCAGCACGGTCATGTGTTTGCACTCACCTGCACACGAGTGTTGCAATGATGACACACCAGGCCGTGCAGCAGCAGTCAGCGTTGGGCTGCTCCGAGGTTTTGCTGCGCCGGCAGCAAAGCCAAATGGAGTAGAAGAGGAGAAACAGGAGGTCCAGAACCAAACAGGCGAGCGCCAAACCCCCCAACAACAAGATGGACTAAAGGAAAAAAGAGCAGAGTTATGAGAACTTGTCTTTATGTCAATAACAAAGACAATAATTTCAGAATACGTGATGAGAATGTCTCCTATGTTTTATTATAATAATTTACATTTCTTAGTTTTAAACCAGTCCATAGTATGTTTGCAGGGTCCAGTTCTGCTTCAGATGGGAGAATTTATTGTTACTATGACTGAGAGCTAGACAGGTCCTGCTGCAGAAAGCCATGTCTAAACCAGAACACCTCTACATTTCATAGCTGATTTCAGGTTCTTTTCATGGAATATATAATTTAATTCAAGCCCAGTTGTTCCTCGGTTCTGGTGTCAAAAGAACATTATAGTCCTGGTCTGTGTTCTCTCTGGAAAACTTTATTCTGGCCTTTATGATTTTCTTAGAGAACAAATGTTTCCCCCTGTACATCTGCAAAGAAAGTTCAACTTGTGGATTATCTCTCCAATCTTAGAGGTATAAACATTCATATCAGTCTGCTGAGGGTTCTGTTATTACATTTCAGGGTCTTTGGAGACTTCTTTAAAAATTTTGCAGTATTCTTTTAGGAATACTGCTAAATGAACTTACTTGGTCTGGCAGAACTAGGCCGTTGTACAGAACTTCCTCCACTGCAGTCGAATTGGCTGATTTCAAGTTCTCATGAGACCTCTTTAAAACCTTACCAGGCTCAAAGCTTCTATAGCGTTCTTTCTTAAGTCCACAGACTGCTCTTTTGATTTCACCACAGTGTTCACTTTTACTTCAAAGGGCTGAGCAACGATGTCCAAATCATATGGACCTGGTGTGATATCGTCTGGTTTTAGCTATTCAAAGTGGGAAAAATGTGAGGATAGCCCAACTATTCCTCAAATATATTTTCTTTAATACATAAACATAAAGTAGGTCTTCAGCATAAATTTGTTAAATTACTTAAATTGATAATGATATTAAATAGCCATATGTCTAAATATGTCAGAAAAATCCTCAGGCTCTCATAGGCTGGCCTATTTTTTTTCCTGAAACCAACAAACACATTTACAGCTATAACAATAACAGCAGTCACATATGTACTAGCCCTGCCGTGATAACAAATTTGCTGTATAATAAATTGTCCCAGACATTATTGTGATAAATTATAATATTGTTGATTTGAGACAATATTAAAGCAATAAGATGGTAATGATGTAATAATGCAACTTTGCCTCTTAAAAATCAATAAACTTTCAATTTGTGAGGAACACAACAGTGGAGCCAGAAGATATTTCAAATAACCACAAAAAAATTAAACAAAACAAGCAAAAACAAAACAATGGAAATAAAAATTACTGACAACAGAAATCGTAAATGAAATGGTTATGAAGTTTGCGTAAACAAAACCGATCTTTAAGAAAATAGCAGAATTGACGTTATGATTAATAAATTCTAAATTATAATAAGTAATGATTTATTGACGGTATAGCATTCAACATCTACGATGTTAAATGCGGTACCCTGACAAAAAAAAGGAACAGCTAGAGGGAAAATATGTAAAATGAACAGGATTGCAAGATAAAAAACATAAAGATCTTCTTGAACAACAACTCTGGTACTCATGAGACTGTAATGAAAGTATTTCCATGCTTACAGTGCTGTGATGTACAGTGATAGTTAGACCTCTCAGCCAAAAGCAACACTTCATACAGTATGTAGGTCAGGCAGAAGGTTTCTGTGTTTGCTGCAGACTCCTGAGAAAACACATCTGTGGCAGATTTCCAAAACCTTGCGTTCTCCTGCTTCAATGACTATTTGTGACTAACACATAATCTTAACGACTGCTGATTTCAATACAGGAACTTATTCTGTTCTTAAAAACCAAGCAGAGCTAACCTTTAAAGAGCAGTGACTCTGCTCCTTTTATCTACTGTGACACACGATTGTGACAGACTGGCTGATCAGAAACAGCCGGATGACTTCTTGGCTCTTGCGTGCGGCTCTGCGGAACTCAGTGAGGAGCAGAAAACGACTAAGCAAACGCACAGTAATTTGGGCACATCTATGACACACTGCAACACAGCAGTCAGTCAAGGCTGCATCATTAAGAAGTGTTTGCATCGTAAGCAACGATGACAGCTCGGCCATCTGGACGACTTGAAACGTCTTCTTAAGCCTGCGGGGAGAGCTGCGTTAACAGTAATTAGCAGGATGTCATCACAGAAGGTTAACAATAACGGTTTATGCGATGAGCCTGTGGCAGAGTGATGTTTGCCATGATTAAACTGTGATGGGAGTGAAATCACATATTTTACCAGCTAAACTACATGTGCATTCAAATTAGGGCTGTTGTAAACAAATATTTTAGTAATCGAGTAATCTATCGATTATTCTTACGATTAATCGGGTAAAAAAAAAAGACCAAATAAAACATTGATAAATCTAACATAACAGCAGTGTTACTGTCGCATATCAACATCAGTCCAATTTTTCACATTTGAGCTTCTCTAACAGTTACTTTTCTGTAGTTTAGAAAATTAACCTGTAACAATAATAGCTCACTTTGTTAACTTGAAGAAAAGTTACACAAAAATCTGAAATTAATTCAATGTAATAATAAAGGGGCAGGCTCACAAATAGCCTATCTATTTGTGAGCAGGCTATTATGAAAAAATGTCTATACTCCAGCTTTCTGTTTCT
>CAEGAE010002300.1:0-12189 GCA_903067095.1 Girardinus metallicus
GCTCAGTAGTGGGTTCGCGCCTGTGAATAGACGCTGTAGCGCAGCCTGAGTAATACAGCGAGACTCAGTCTTTTTACCGCGTCTGCTCCTCCTGACTGACTGATGGACACTCTGCCTCGTCAACGGAGAGGCTCCAAGAAACACTTTTACTGCAAATCAACAGCTAAATCACTGCTGTTTGCTCACAACACAGCGCCTCCACCTGGACAACAACACAAACAGCAACCTTCACTGGTTTGTTTTTCTCTTCCTGATTCTCCGTCAGGATTTATGTCTCTTTTATGCGGGTAAAAGTTTAGCTGGGATTAAATATAAATGTTTTTCTTCTCTCAAAGGTCATGAAAAGACAGTAAAACATTCTTAATCTGTACAAAATACAAGAATATGTAAAGGAACAAAATGCCTAATTAAAATTTTTCAATTATTCCAACGTTGTTTGGGTGGATAAATACAAAAAACTGCGTGAAGTTAACATGTTTTGCCTAAAGAAGAGTGAAAATTTTAAAATGGTGCCTTAAAAAATGTAGCTATTGTGAAAAATACTTTTTATCATTCGTTTCAGAAAGTAAATGTCGTTACATTGAGTGCAATATGTATTTTAATGTATTAAAATACATTTTACTTATCAAATCATATTTTATATTTATATAATAGAAGAATATCTAAAAAAACAAAATAACTACAACTATCAGAATTCGGGTCATCGGCCCAAGTCAAAGGTAATTTCAGATTAACTGCTTGTTTAGAGTACCATCTCCAAGCTTCCTCGTGAAAAGTTAAGTCGAAGGAAAAACTGTATTAGGGAAAAGGTAGACAACCCCAAGCCTCCTGAGAATTGTGAAGCAAAGCTCCTCCTAGGCTTTAAGGGAGCTTTACAAGGTGCGATGTGTGAGTGAGTTTTGTAATTTTCATTACTGAAATAAATTAAATTCCTAATATGCAGATTGTTGCTTCTCTTTTTGGAGCAGAACTTGAGCTTTTCTCCCACAGTCTCCAAATTAAAACTCATGTTATTCCTTCACCCGGATTCCTCGGAATCTGTATCATAAAATATATTTTTTAAAACACGTCTAATAAAAATATGAATGGTAAACAAAAAATGTACAAATGTTTAACATCTCTGCCTGATTATCTGAATTATCAATATGATCAAAAATTAACCAGATAAAAGAATAATCAAGAATTAGAGACAAATGCTTGATTTTATTCTAACACTGTTCATCATAAAGACAGATGTTCATGCAAGCTGTAAAACTAAACGTTACATCAAGGGAACAAAAGAAACACAACCAGGATGTTTGCTTTTTCTTTCATTCTGGCAAACAAACAGCTGGACAAAATTTCATCTTTGGTAAAAATGAGAGATACTTTAAAAACAGTAGAATAAAAATAAAAAGTAATGAAGGTGCTTGTTAATGTTTTCCTTTTTATTCCCACTAAAGGCACCCTTCTCTCTCAGACACTTCCTGCTCCCATCAGATTCCATTTCTGGGATTTTCCCAGCAGTTGTGGGTATTGAAAACACAGTGAGTCCAAAAGGCAAATATCACCTGATTTTAGAGCCAGACACCCTAGAAAGAAACTAAAAAACAAAATAAATCAAATCCTGCCTTTATTTTATTGGTTTCCAAAGTGAATGAGAAACATTTAATGTTTCTTTGAGCTGCAGAATCTTTTTCTTTCCTTTGTGTCTGAGCTAAGTGAATGTGTAGTTTACTGGAACTTTATTTTTCTAACCTATTGCTCTAAGATGCCTTTCCCACAGTGAGATAAATCTCCATAACAACCTTCATTTTTTCCACATTCATCTGGGGTGACCATTTTGTTCCAACTTCCTCATTTGCAACTAAGAAGGCTGGAATACAAAAGGTATTTTAGGGCTGCAGACGTGGATCTTGATACTGTTGAAATGGGCTGCCACCCAGGGCGCTAACTCACTAGGGATGGCAAGAATGCTCATTTGAAAAAAATAACACAACAAGGCAGATATTCGTATTTTCATGTCCAGATATCACCTCCGATGCACGGCACTAAGCGAGCATCGTTCTAATATTGTGAACTCCCAGGATTCGTGGGAGTTTACTTGAGTAGCTAAAATCTGCGAATACCTGAGAGCCCGTCTAAAAACGCTTGAAGTTGCTCATTTTAATAGTTCAAACCCCAAATATATCTTGAAATACGTTCGTTAGCACAGTGACACTGTGTTAGCACTAGCTAACATGTACGCTGTTCCTTATCTGGAGGTACAGCCAATCAGGGTTAAGGGAAATAAATGGTGACCCTGGATTGGCTGCTTTCAAGTAGAATTGCATCTCGGTATTCCAACTTCCCAGTCTACGAGAATCTGGGAGAGCAACAGGTTTCTCTATGAGGGCCAGTAGCTGTTGGTCTCAGAAATGGTATCTCGGGGAAATTTCAACATTATTTCTACATAAAAACCATCATTGGTGCCACTCATGATAGAACCACCACAGTAAGGAATTTAAAAATGAGAAAACATGATGTTTCTAGTCCGTTTTTCCTCCCCGCTGCTCCTCAACATAAATATGTAGTGTCTTATCACTCATGTTGTTCATAAATGCTACACTTCAAAATCTTAAACCATAATTATGAGTAGAACTGGTCTTTTGCATGATAAAAAGAGACAACTAGAACCACACATCGCATAATCTGGTCGTTGTGTTGTGGGCCTTGATCATGTATAGCAACAGAGCAGGTGGCTTCTAGAACAACTATGAGCCGACAAAGCCACGTTTAGCGTCTGTTTCAGGGAGAGTGGCTGGAAATGTAAGGCACGGTAAGACTCATCTGGAGCAACTCAACTTCCTTCACACCTCCGTCCATCCATCCATCCATCCATCCATCCATCCATCCATCCATCCATCCATCCATCCATCCATCCATCCATCCGCTCAGGGAACGATGGAGGAAAAAAGGGTCAGAAACCCTCCCAGTGCTCGGCGCACTGCAAAAACTAAATCTTACCAACTAGACCATTTTGGTCTAATTTCTAGTGCAGATATCATGGAATACTTGAAATAAGACAAAACTAACTTGAAAGTAACTTTTCAGCAAATTATAGGAGCTTCCTTCATATTGATGGAAAGGAATAGTTCCACTGGCAGATTATTTCACTTACAGTAAGACATTTTTCCTGTGTTATTAGTGAATTAATCTGCCAGTAGAACTTTTTTTATCAATATTAACGGTTTACTGACTCAAAACAAGCTCCTAGATCTTGCTGAAAAGTTGCATCTAAGTTTTTGTCTTATTTCAAGTGTACTAAGATATTTGGACTAGAAACTAGAGCAAAAATCCTCTGTAAGATTTTGTGTTTTTGCAGTGTGAACATCTCCCACCGTCATCTTCATCATTTAACTGACTGTAGAAGCCAAGTGTCTCCACATGTACTTCTCCTGCTGGGTGAGGTTTGGACGGAGGGCCCCTAGAGGCGGGTGAAAGGGCCCACGTGCAGAGGGCCCCTCAGCTTCGGAGAGGAGCAGGAGTTGGAGGTGAAGAGAGAAGACGGGGAGGAGGAGTAAGGCGACGACGAAGCGGACGACGAGTCGCTGTTGAGCGTGAAGACGCTGGAGATCGCCACGTCAATGATGCCTTGACATAATTCTGGGTAAAGTTTCCTGAACCAGGGAGGTGGAAAACCATTAAAATGTGGTCTAAAACACAAATAAAACTATGATTTGTGACGAGCGTTACTGACTGAGCGCAGGCTGGAGCACCGTTGATCTCGATGAGCCACACTTTGAAGTTTTCATCGACCATGAAGTCAAAACCAAAGAGCTGGAAGCTCTGGTAGGACAGGTGCTTGGTGCTGATGGCCGCCTCGATGCACGACAGGCAGCCCCTGAAACGACACCAAAATCTTCTCAGCGTCCAATAATAACCACATTAAGACATGCTATCCATTTCCTGTTGAACAGACAAACCTTGGGAGTTTGCTACTTACCTCAAGCTGGCAGGATGTGTAAAGCTTTAAACTTTAAAATACAAGCTATTATATCCTATCCAGCATGTGCTTCCAACTGCAGGTTTTATTCAGCAAGCATTAGTTATTGTTCCGTTGTTTAGATAAAGGATTTGATGTTGGTGCCTCTCTTTTTTCTATGTTTTCTTCAAACTAGCTAGTCCTAATAACCAACCCTCTGTAAACATTAAGTTGTTAATAATTTATTGTTTTTTCCAGTGAGATTCACTGAAATAGTATTTTAAAAAGGCATGTGGTGGTTCAATGTAACATCCTTCAAAACAGGAAGATCCTGGGCAGAACCAGAACGTTGTTTTAGCCAGGGAACACATTGGGATGAGCTGGATGATGTCGGAGTTTCTCTTCTGAACGGGAGTCAGAGAGATTCAGAGTGCATTCACACCAGCCCTGCTTAGTTCGCTTTAATCAGACTCCAGTTTGTTTGCCTAGAACGGTTCAGTTTGTTTGGGGAGGGAAGTGTGAATGCGACACCCACCAAAAAAGCTAACTCTTTTTTGCCTGCAAACCTCGGTCTCAGTTCAGTTGAAGTGAACTCTGGCGGAGTTTGAATGCATACATGAAGGTCAAGCAGATAGGAGACGGTTCCAAAAACAGTGCCAGTGGGTGTTCTGGGTAACTACAACCAGAACAAACACGCTGGTATAGCACTAGTGGGAGAAATGACTAGGTATTTTACCAAAAACAAAAGAGAAATCCTACAACCGCTAACATCTGACGCTACTCATTTTGTGAATAAGAAAGTTGCGCTCAGTGTCTTCTTCATAGGTATTTGTGTTGTTTCCTTCACTGGTTCTTGGTGCAGCACCACCACAGGCAGAGAGGGGAACAGGTTTTTCTAAAGGTTTAGATTTTTGACACAGTACAGTCAGAAAGAGAAACACACCAGCTGAAAATGTAACAAATGTTGCAACTTTGGTCCTGATCAGACCAAAACTACCCTCAGGTTTCCTAACATTCAGTCTTTATGACCACCTAAACTAACTCCCATCCACTCTACATCTGCTCCACAGTTTCCAGCAGACTGAACTGTTGTTGAAACAGACATCAACTCACTTGATGACGTGTTTGATCTGAGGTAATATGGTCGTCTCCAGGGTGACGTTGTGAGTGTTGAGCAGGTACAGCCTGAACTCGTCGAAGAACATCTCGTTGCCCTCCTCGTAGCGGCCGTAGTTCTGGGAGTGCTCCTTCTGGATGCAGTGATTGGTCAGGTGGCTGGTCATGTCCTGCAGGTCTGCGCTGTTGTAGGGCTCCGACGAGGTCCGCAGCACGCCCTCCCGGTACAGGTAGATGTTATACTGATGGTCCACCAGAACCCAGCTCCTGTCAATAGCATAGCAGGTGTGAGTCAAGGATCTGAGGCAGATTCTCCAGAAGCACAGCGTGGCTGAAACACCTGCCTGATGTCAAACTTCCGATGACCCGGCTCCAGCAGCAGGGGTTTCTCCAGGTACTTCTGGATAACATGAACCTGTCCCTGATTGTCAATATAGTCCAGCAGCTGATTGGCATCATGTGAGATCAGGATACCAGCACCTGGTGCAACAGGAATGGTTAGCTTGGGTTTCTATCAGCAAATCAAGAGATCAATACATGCAGGCAAAGTTCTAGGTTCTATGAGCTCAATGGTGGCTATAAATGCTAAAGATTCACTAAAATTGTGTCTGATAGATGGGTGGACAGATGGATGGATGAAAAGATGAAAGATTGAATGAAAATATAAATAGATGGACGAAAGGATGGATGGATAAAAACACAAACATCTCTTTTAGCATCAACTCAAAAGCCGTCCATAAAAATAAGTAGCTGAGTCAGAAACCAGTCTGTACCTTTAGCTCCAGCAGAAGACTTGGCGATCCACACGGTTCCCTCTCCGCTCTCCTTCTTTGCGTGGTAGGAGGCCAGGAAGACTTCCCGCTCGTCCGTCTTCGGGTTGCTCTTCAGGTGGCTGATGCCGTTGGTAGCCGGGGCAACGGGGGTGTTGAGGTTGGTGGGGTAGATGATGTAGGACTCAGGGAACCAGTTGCTGGAGTCTGACAGCTCTGGGCTGGTCTTTATTAGCCTAATGGCCCAGAAGGAGAGCGGTCAGCTGATTTTATTCCCTCTGGCTGATCAGCTTTCAGACGAGACGACAGAAACAAACGTGTCTGAGAGGAAGACAGAGACTCACTTGACCAGCGACGCCTTCCTGCACAGCTTGTCTGCTCCTCTGTAGTAATTCACCAGCTGCACCAGTCCTGGTTCATGGCCTGAAACGTCAACATGAGGACATTTCAACGTGTTCCAGTGACACTAGAGTCATTCTGAAGTTGAAATCATAAACAGGAAGATGTTTGACAGAAACCTTAAAATCCAATATGGCTGCCCTGTGTTTAAAATCAAGTGTTTGCTGCAGAAATGAACAGCTTGTCTTCACTTCACACAAGCTGTATTTCCGACAAACTGTCATGTGAATTATAATCAAACTCTTGAAGTGTTAGAATAAGTAAAATGCAAATTAGACATGTTTTTTGTTTATTTTGTTTGTTTTTTTTGTCAGATGTTGATGTTACGTAATGCTGTAATAAACAGGAAGTGACCTGGACCAACCATATCAGAAGCTGGAGGTTTGGACTTGCACTGAAATTTTTCTGAGTTTTGTGCCTCTGGTAAGGCACAAAGGTTCTAGTGGATGGGAGTTTTGACTACATCAGAACTTATTCAGCAAATGTGTTTCTATCTCCCCAATAGCGCATTAACTCTTTTTCAGAAAAGCCAAAAACTACTGAAAGCAAACCACTGTTTGTTTCAGTTCTAAAAGTGAAACTCATAATATTAATTTATTACACACAGAAACAAACTCTTAAGCAATCTGGTTTCCGTTTTTCTACTCTTCATCCAGTAATCTGGGAATTTTGATTTCCAAATTTCCAACCAAATATAAATTTAAAACTTCCTATGATGTTGCTGACATCGTCTCTGGTTCATATGTGACAGTCTGTGTGGGATTTCTCTTGAAGCTCCAGCAAGCCACGCTTTTTTCCTTCCACACAACTTTCCATTGACTCAGTAACTGTCTCCTGGAACTGTCAAGTTAGCACTCTTCCAAATTACTGTAAAAGGCACTACATTTCTGATTTTTAAATAATACATTGGTAATCATTTGTGGGAAACTGACACAAACTTCAATTATCACAATTAACATTAATAAATGCTTGAAATCAATCATTCTGTGTTTAATGAATCTAATTGAGTTACACCATTTGAATTTGAGAACTTTTGGGTTAAACTGCAGAACAAAACGGGGTTTTTTTTTCTACAGAATGAAGACATGAATAAGTCCCAGCAGCCTGATACTGAGTGGGCTGACACCAAATATAGCACATCACTCACCCAGGCGTCCAAATGGCAGCCGGTTCCGCTCACCGAGCATGAGGTTGAATCTGGGATTGTCTCTTTTCAGCCTCTTCCAGTGTCCGGTGGACTGCAGGATTTTAGACACTTCTGCGTAAATAGTGCTGTTCTCGTCGCGGCTAACAAAGGTGTACATGGGAGAACTCATCATTCCACGCAGACCACAAACACGTCAAGTAGGCTACAAAGTCTGGGTCGGTGTGTGCCGGTTAGCCGTGGGTGGAGGCTGGATCTGCAGCAGACAGCCTGGTGGAGATTATCACCTCTGTCTGAGCCATGACGGTGCTGATGAGTCGGTCATATTAAGTCCACACTTTTAACTGGGCTCAAACTGGTTTCCAATTGGATGAATCCAGCAGCTAGAGGCTAACACATGTTAGCATGAGACATGAAGGGTGGTTCATGTCTCATTCTACGGTCCCGTTCCTCTTCCCAGACAAGGGTGTGTCTGTCTGACTGGCTCAGTGCTGCTCCGGTTCCTGGGGCTGGTCCCGTCCGGATTCATTCACATCCTGTCTCCACTTTAGCTAAGCAGCTAACGGTCTCCTACCGCTTCAGATGCTAACAGTAAACTCTTCCTCTGCGCTTTGCTAAAAACTGCAAAAGTAAATATGAACCTCTCAAAATACAAACTGGCTACTAACTTTATGCTTCCATTTCAACAACACACAACATCCCCCCCGCCCCTCTACAGCGTGTGCTTTATTCTTTGGAATCTCAGGCATCCGCTATCAACAGTATAAACACAGCAGTCTAGCATTCTGGGTAATGTAGTTTCAGACGCCAGGAACACCCAGCATAGTTTACAGCAAACGATTTTAATGTAGTATAAATAAACGGTGGATGAATTTAAATAAATATCTATGAAGAAATAAAACATTTTGTAAGTTAAGTCAACGTAAAGGTCGCGGCGTATATCATTTTCATAAAAACGTACTACATTTCCCAGAACACAACGCACTCAAGCGTTAAACTAACGCAGGTGTTGTGCCGAGAATCGCATGCCCTGTCGCGGGAACGCGCTTCGCTCTAAACTCTCGCACAGTGATGAGAAAACGGATTAACTCTATTTCTCCAAGCTGCCAGGGAGATGCATTTTTTGGCAAAGCAAATTATTAGCCTGACAATCTTTGCATGCATCTATTTTCCCCAAATATAAAACTATATATATGATATAAAACTCATACAAGCAGTTAGGAAAATAAGTTAGGAGATTTCTGTCTTTACTGGAAAATCCTTATTTAAAATAACAAACCCAGAGCCTGGTGAGGGGCAAATAAAGTCTGGTGGCCCTCCAGGCTGATAAAACTTAACTTATGTCTATATTTCTAGTTCAAAGCAGGAACTCTGTGTGTCTAGTATGTCTGGGTTGTATTTATAAAATATGTTTTTTCTTTGCTTCCAAGTCATGTGACCCATTGACTCAAAATCAGAGAGAAATTAGTATACTAGACTAGGTAGTTGAGGCACAATGATTTTTATATGAACCCTTTTTATATTTTAGCTAATTTTGAATTTTAAAAAAACAACAAGTTTTTCTTCAATAGCGTCCAAGCTATGTGACCTATTCATTCAATTAATTACTTCAAAACGAGCTTGACCAAAAAGTACAATACTGCACAGCTTCTGTTGGGCTCGTCAACGTTGCCACTCACAACATGGCGGTGAGTCTTCTGTGGTTATCACGTTGAGGCCACAAGATGGCGACGTAAACCTGTGTTCAAACTGGAACGTTGTCACTCACAGCTTGAAAGGATATTAAAAAGTTTAAAGAGAAATAATATGTTCTCTATGTAGAAGAAAATTCTCTTTACTAAACAATAAACTTCATTTAGAGGATATTTGTTGAATTCTAACTGTATCTGAACGACAAAGTGTAACAAGTTTTGGGTCTCGTTTGGAAAACTTTTTAAATTGATTTATCTCTACTTTTTCTTTTTTTTTTTTTTCAAACAAAAAATGTTTTGTCGGTTGCTTCAAACACAGCACGTATCGTATTTTTCGCTGATTATCCTAAATTCATTTAAAAGCGACGTTGAAAGTTCTCAT
Source organism: Girardinus metallicus (assembly GCA_903067095.1). Classification (NCBI taxonomy): domain Eukaryota; kingdom Metazoa; phylum Chordata; class Actinopteri; order Cyprinodontiformes; family Poeciliidae; genus Girardinus; species Girardinus metallicus. The sequence goes on from CAEGAE010002300.1 coordinate 9,446, forward strand.
TGTAGGACTCCGACTCCTTAGAGAGAATTGAGACAGGAAGTGGTGTCACGGAAGAGGAAGCCAAGTGGCGGGAATCAAGAGTTAAATTATGGCGTTTTAAAGAGGAATAGTGACCGTAGCATTTAGCGTGATAACGCTCGCTGTTCCTTTAGCGTCTTTAACCCGGTCAGAGCCAACAGAAAGGAAAGTCCCGACTGTAAGTGATTCCGGTTTCTCTGTTTTAACTGTAAACAGTCCGCGTCTGGAGGACATGAAATTATGGAAGTTAGTAAATATCTGGTTAGCATAACTTCCACATTTTGTCACTTCACAACAGCAAACTCTGTCGTATATTATTGGGACTCCAGGAAAGCACACAAGGTTCTGCATGTGAGCTCGGACGTATGGGGGTCTGCCCGTGCCAAACAAACATGCTTGTTTATGTTTGAATGTGATACAGTTTAAGTTGCCCGGTTTTCCAGTTAATGACCCCAAATTCCACGATATTCCCATAATTAATTACTATGGAAAGTTTCCGACATGGAATATTTTCTTGAATCTCCAGGCTGAACTTCCCTTGAAAAGTTTTCGTTAGTTTCCTGAAATAAGATGTCTCCATTGTGATACTTTCTTTTAACTCTGACTTTCTCCTTCCTTGTCCTATTTGTTGACGTTCTCTAACAAACATCTGAAGCTTTCACAGAGTTGGATTTGTATGGAGATTGATAACTTTACATATATCTGCACACTTATTTACTAATTTATGAACATTCCTGTTGCGATAGGTTATATTTTAGGATCTCAGAGCACAAGAGGATGAATACAAACGCAGGTGACGTCACATGTATTAATATGTGCTGCTTTGTGTCGATCTGCTGCGTTAAAATACCAACAAAGTTTGTACAGTGACAGAATGTATAACAGCTAAAGAGGTATGAACACGTTTGGGAACTGCTGTAAATGTATTTGAAATTGTGATTTTGTTCTTGCTGATTATTTCTATTCTAAGGGCTTAGAATGTAAGAAATATATTTTTAAAATGTACAGTCCTAGGCAATATTGGTAGTGTTTACTGCTCTATTTCAATAGTTTCTGCAGCTGAAATCAGATATTTACAAACACTGTACAGAAACGCAACAAACATTTCCTCCCTGTCTGATAAATAAGATTAAAGTTTCCCTGTTTTAGGTCAGTTAGGTTGTTAAATACTAAAATTATTTGATTTTGTTGAATGTCAGAATAACAGATAAATAATTTTTTTTTTTTAAATATAGTTCAAATTTAAAAGTTTACCTCCATTTTGTGGGTTGATTTCAATAATCAATTCATCTGGATTACTCCGATTAATTGTTTCAGCCATACTGTAATCTGGCTCTTTATGCTGCTTTAGGAATAATGGCTTCCTCTTTTCCGATTAGCTTTTCAGCCCACGACTCGTTCAATGTAAATAAAGTCACTTTGTGACTTCTGCCAGCATCTTGTCAAAGTCTTTTGGTTTTGGTCACTAGAGCTGCTGTAAACGGATATTTTAGTAATCGAGTAATCTATCGATTATTCTTACGATCAATCAGGTAATCGGATAAAAAAAGGATAAAATAAAACATTGGTAAATCTAATATAACAGCAGTGTTACTATCGCATATCAATATCGGTCCAATTTTTCACATTTGAGCTTCTCTAGCAGTTACTTTTCTGTAGTTTAGAAAATGAACCTGTAACAATAATAGCTCACTTTGTTAACTTGAAGAAAAGTTATACAAAAATCTGAAACTATATTCAGTGTCATAGTAAAGAGGCAGGATCACAAATAGTCTATCTATTTGTGAGCAAAAACTATGTTTTGTCTCTCACACACTACTAAAAACTCTCTCTCTCACACACACACACACAATATTAAAATTGCACATATATACTATTAAAATGTCACACAATTTTTTTTTCTCACACGCAAACATAAAAGACTTAGATTGCACATATAAACTAATAAAATATAGACTCACCTTTTGTATGTGAGAGTGATGTCACGGAAGAGGCGGGGCATCATTTGGAGATCAGAACGCGCATGCGTTGATACCACAGTGACGTCAGCTTCATGCTACACGGTATCAGCGTCGTTTAGCTCAAGGCTAATCCGATTTATGAACGCTAATTTCGGCCAGCTGTTCTCTCCTTCTCCCTCCTCAAGCGCTCGGTGGTTCTCTTGGGGCTCTACTCAGGCGTTAGAGCTGGAGTAAGCGGCCTTAGAACCGGCTTTAGAGCCGGCTCTAACGCCTTACTACGGCGTTAGCTCCGCTTCCTCCTCAAGCGCTGGGAGGTTCACTTATGGCTCTGACGCCGGAATAAACAGCGTTTAGCTCAAGGTTGACCGATTTATGAACGCTAATTTTGGTCAACCGTCCTCTTCTGCTCCCTTCTCGGAGGTTTACTTAGGCCTTATTCTGGTTCTAAAGGCGCTTACTCCGGCTCTAACGCCGGTGCTAAGGATGCTAACTCCGGTTGCTAAGGCTGCTAACTCCGGCTCTAACGCTGTCTATAACGCCGGTTTTAAGGCCGCTTACTCCAGCTCTAACGCTGGAGTAGAGCCCTAAGTGAACGGCTGGCCGAAATTAGTGTTCATAAATCGGATTAACCTTGAGCTAAACGCCTCTTACACCAACTTGAAGCTAATATCCAACTTGAAGCTGATGTCACTGTGGTATCAACGCATGCGCGATCTGATCTCCAAATGATGCCCCGCCTCTTCCGTGACATCACTCTCACATACA
>CAEGAE010002304.1:0-22699 GCA_903067095.1 Girardinus metallicus
TATATATATAATATTACATATAAGTACTTCCAGTTACAGTATGTAAAGTTTACTGTCATTTTGACCTAAAATGTTTCTGTAAATTGAGTTTATAGAAAATAAGATTAGAACAGCAAAGCTTGTGTATGAACAGGAGGTCTCACTCTAACATAAACTGCAGGTTTGTCACTATGTCTCATGTATTTTTGCTTAAAACTGTTCTTTCTTGTTATTATTCGTTCTGTAAATTCTGTGTTGGAAATCTGCCCGGTAACAGAGGCCTGAAGGTCCAGCCTTGACCTTGGTCTCTGAAATCAAAGTGAGGCTTTAAGCGTCGCTGACGGGTCCGTTTGGTTCTCCTGTCTGTGGCTGCAGGTCTGCAGTTCTCTCTTCGTGCCGCTGCAGAACCGTGATGCTGCCAGGATTTAAGCTGCATCAGGGAAACTGAAGCAAACTTTCCTCCTGCTGGTTCCGGATCGGTTTCCTCCTCTGACGCATCGGCTGCAGAAACGAATCCTTAACGGGAAGAAAATGTTCCAGACAGGAAAAATAAGAGAAGAAAAGAACCTGGAAAACTACTGAGGAGAAAAGACCTTAAACAAGAAAAAGCAGGAAGTAAACAGTTAAAGTCTTCATCACAGACGGCTCTTCTTTTTCCTTCCTGAGATCCAGACTTTCCTGTAAACGCTTGAAGTTCTCTGGATCAAAAGTTCCCCAAATTTTATTTTTGGACTTTAAGTCTTAAGGGAAAAGTAACTAAAGTCCTGCAGAAACGGATCCACTTTGATCCACTTTGATCCAGTTTGATCCAGTTTCTTAAACTGAATTTCCTCCATAAAATCCAAAACAAATCATAAAATCATCGTTTCATCTGGAGGAGCACAGAGAGGTTTCAGTTTTATCGTTTTTTAGAGCTGCGTTGCCATGGAAACGAGCAGGAGTGAATCTTGAATCAGAGCTTTTTCTGCCTGACCTTTGACCCCGGACGTGCCAAACATTACAACCTCACCGCTGATATGCTGCACCTTCATACTTCCAACAACACAAACAGAGACAATAAAGCAAAACGTCAGTTTGCATTTACAGGTCAGACAAACTGAGTCTCTGCATGATTTTAAGGTTTCTCTTCATGTTTTCCTCTCTGACCTTTAACCCAGCTTGATGTTCTGGTTTTATTGTTGGTTTTTATAGTTATAGTTATCACATCGGTGCCATTTGTTTTTATTTCTGGTTGTGGCGTCCAGCGTTTCGCCAACTGTTCTGTTTTTACAGTGGAAATGAATGGATGGGAAAATAAATAGAGTGCAAAACATGATCATCTGAGAGCAAAACCACCCAAAATGTTTCTGGAAGCAGAGCTGAGGAGCTGCAGGAAAAACTGTAATCAAACCTGAAAGTAAAGTATTGATCTTAGAAGGTTTCAATAAAATACCGACTTGGAATCGATGCTATTGACGTTTTGGATCAATCAGCTATTTCATTTCATTCTCATGGTTTCGTCGTAGTTCATGGAACAACAAAAAATATGAATGAATTATAATTATAATATCTGCCTCATGAGAATCAGTTTTCAGCTGGACGTTGGATTAAAGTCCAGAGACAATCTGAGACGTTCTGCTGATCCTGGCAGAATCATGGAGGAAACATGAAGGAAACATGGAGGAAACATGGAGGAAATATGGAGGAAACATGGAGGAAACATGGAGGAAATATGGAGGAAACATGGAGGAAACATGGAGGAAACATGGAGGAAACATGGAGGAAATATGGAGGAAACATGGAGGAAACATGGAGGAAACATGGAGGAAACATGGAGGAAATATGGAGGAAACATGGAGGAAACATGGAGGAAACATGGAGGAAACATGGAGGAAATATGGAGGAAACATGGAGGAAACATGGAGGAAACATGGAGGAAACATGGAGGAAACATGGAGGAAATATGGAGGAAACATGGAGGAAATATGGAGGAAACATGGAGGAAACATGGAGGAAATATGGAGGAAATATGGAGGAAACATGGAGGAAATATGGAGGAAACATGGAGGAAATGTGGAGGAAACATGGAGGAAATATGGAGGAAACATGGAGGAAATATGGAGGAAACATGGAGGAAATATGGAGGAAATATGGAGGAAACATGAAGGAAACATGGAGGAAACATGGAGGATATATGGAGGAAACATGGAGGAAATATGGAGGAAACATGGAGGAAATATGGAGGAAACATGGAGGAAATATGGAGGAAATATGGAGGAAACATGGAGGAAATATGGAGGAAATATGGAGGAAATATGGAGGAAACATGAAGGAAACATGAAGGAAACATGGAGGATATATGGAGGAAACATGGAGGAAATATGGAGGAAACATGGAGGAAATATGGAGGAAACATGGAGGAAACATGGAGGAAACATGGAAGAAACATGGAGGAAACATGGAGGAAATATGAAGGAAATACGATCAGCATGTTGACGGTTCGTTGCTCAGGTTCTGTTCTTCTCATCTGGACTGTGTGTCATTAAAACTCAGTGAAATAATCAGAAATGATGGTTTATTGGTTTATTACAGACTGTTTATGATCAGAGTCACACTGAACAGTTTCTCTATTTTAGCATCGTAGGTGAGAAAATGACACTGACCTAAAAGTGGGTTAAAAACTGGCGGTTTGTGCAAGAAGAAACTCTGACCGCATATTTGGTTCCAGCTTGAGGAAGTCTGTCCTTTTTTACCCGTCTGTCTGCAACGGCAACTTTTATTGTTGTTGTTTGTGCAGAACTTGTTTTATTGAAACTTTTGCCTCATTTATAGATAAACCAGGAGCTCAGATGCATTAAAGCTGAGATGTTATGTTTCTCCTGCAGGAAAAATATTTTTTTTTAACAACTTTGTTTTATCCAGAGTTGTCTGATATACACACCATAAAAAAAACCACAGCAGAAAAAAACCTTAAAACATTTATAAATATTTGTCATGTATTTTATAGCTTTCAGGTTAAAGCATAAATTCTGTTTTCATGTGTTCATAGCGGAAGGAAAGTCTGGCAGAACTGAATGAACGAAAACATAATGTGATCACATGATGAAGCTGGTTTAAGAGCTTATATTTAATAATCATCCTGCTGATGACACATTCACTCACTCTGAGCATTTTCGCTTCCTTAAAGCGGAGCTGAGACTCTACCAGCCCACCGTCTCTTTAAGCTGCTCCACAGTTTAATCTACATTTATTTCCTCCCAAATGCAGAAAGTTTCATTGAACCGTGTTTTTACTGGAGTTCCGCAGCGCTGTGCGCGGCAGGCCCAACGTCGTTTTCCCAGAAAGCTGAATAAAACTCCTGCTCGGCTTAAAAAGCTGCTTCTGTTGTTCTTTGTGAGCAGGAGGTGTTGGTTTCATGAGAAGCGGCTTCAGAGTGACTTCACTTCCCAATTTTAGAGGGCGAGAGAGAGAGCGAGAAAAAAACGAGCTGCCATCCGGTTAGAGCGCGCAGCAGAAACTGAGTGCAATGGTTTGCGCCACAGAGGCAATGCAAGGCTGCATGAAGTGAACTGAGGTCAGAGGCTGAATTGGCTCCAAGTTTCTCCACAAACCGACTAAATGCCAGAGGGCTGGAGGCTGCTGCCGCTGCTGCCGACATGGACTGCTCCATAAAGGTAAGAGGCGCCGCTGGAGCCGCTGCAGGCGGCGGCGGGCGGCCGCAGCAGACTGCGCAGTGAGAGAGGCTCCCCACTCTTTCCTTCTGCTTCAAAATTTCCTCTTCCTTCCCGTTCGTGGTTGTATGTCGGCTCTATAATAACACAACTAACCGCTGCATCTTTACACTCAGATAAAAACACTAATTGGTGGCCGGCTGCGCGCGTAAAAAGCGGAATCTGCACAAGTTTGCGCGTTTTTTTTTTTTCTCTCTCTCTTTCTGCCTTTTGGGTTCTGCGTGTTCGAGGTCCACGGAGCCACGGAGCGTGAATCTCACTCGGCCTTTTTTTTTAATTATTATTTTCTTTTTGAACTTAACGGAAAATGGACCCCTGAAGGGCCGCGGGAGGCGCCAGATGCGCGCAGAGCAGGTGACCCTGCTGGACCGAACCGGAGCGGGGGTCCGCTCCCAGCGACCAACTGGTATTTCTCAGCTCGTACCTGTCGGGTCCACCTGTCCTGCGGCCTGCGCTGCTGAGCCAACATTTACTCTTTTATTTATTTTAAACGCAAAGCTGCTTATTGCGCAATAAGGAGAAAAAGTGAAAACGTAGAATATAAATTAAATTAAATGTATCAGTTTGAGTTTCAGTTAAAGTATTCGCAGTAGAACTGGAAATGACGTTTTTATTTCAGATTCCTGATAAATAAAATGTAAACTGTTTAGATTTTCAAACTAAATTACTAATTTATTTTATTTTTTTTTAATTTTGGAGATGATTTTATCGGGTTGAAGTAAAATCATTTTTAATATTTTCATGTAAAACCAGAAAATGAAAGTTTCTTCATAAAAACAATCCCTCAGATTGAGGAACTAATATTTCGCTCGTTTCGTGTTTTCTGGTTCTGACCCGTTTCTGGGTTCGGTTGGATTTTACTTCGTTTCATCTGAACTTGTTCCTACGTTCTGCTGTTTCCAGTCCGCTGCTCCGGCTCCGGGAATGTTTGCTGATTATTATTTTCCAGATGGTTATTCTCCGGAGCAGATTGTGTTTGCGGGTTTATTTTAAGAAGAATTTATGGCTGCAAACGGGAGCGCTTGTCAGGTGTCGTTATCTGAACTCTGCAGGCTTCCTGTCTCAAACCTCAGACTTTCCGCACACATTTCCGCACCCTGGACCCGAGAACACACACACACACACACACACTCACAAACAGTTTTTAAAAATCAGAAAGGCAACACAGGCCGCGCAGAAAGAGTCGGTGGACGAACCGAACCGGGCCGCGCAGAGAAAAGCCCGCAGAAAGCCGCGCTGCCGCTCAGGCCTTTTGCACACTCAGCTCGCTGCGACTTTTACTTCTGCTTTTTGCGCCATGCGGGGCTGCGCCTTTACACAACTCTCTCTGCGGCCTCTCCTGCCTCCATTTGCTCAATAAATTCAGCTTCATAATTACAACAGGAACAAATTAGTTCAAACATTTTAAATCTACGTTTTAAAAATCCAAACAAGGAACCAGGAAACCAAACTTTCAGCTTCCAGACAAACTAAAAATAAAAAATCCTCAAATAATTGAGCTTTTCTTCAAATAAAATTAAATCCACAACCTTCAGTTGATCTGAAACATTTTCAGCTCGTTGCGTCTGAAAAAAGCTGCACCAGAAATGCGGTTTTTTTTTTGTGTTGTTGTTGTTGTTTTTTTAGCAGATCTTAGTGTGAAAAGTAAAAGACTCGATGACCTAAAAGTGTCACAAACGGATGGATATGAATGCGGTTTTTATGCAAGAAGAAAAACTGAACCACAAGCTGAGCTCCAGCGGAGGAAGTCCTTCCTTCTTACTGCTAACCTCCAGAGCTGCTGCTGTTTCTGCGGCTTGTTACACTCAGGCACATTTTTATTTATTTACAAAAAATAAAATCAGAAGTAACAGCGCAAATATTTAAGGAGGTAAAACTTTCTGTTATTATTATTATTATTATTATTATTATTATTATGATTATTATTATGATTATTATTATGATCTGCTAAATTGCCATAAATATTTTTAAGCTTAAAAACGTCAAACTGTTTTTTCTCTTTTCTGACCATTTTTGTTCATACATTTTATAGTAAAATTTGTACTAAATTTGATAGATTAAATTATTCAAAACTCAATTTTAAGTGAATTATCGTAATAAAAATATCCAAAATAAGGAAACTATATGATTTTAAATAAACTGGAACATAAACGAAAACTAAATCTACCCCGAATACAAAGATAAACTTTAGAAAATGTTTTTAAAAATAAAAATTTGACAGGAATATAATAATTACGCGGTGCGGATTTAAAAGCGCTGTTGCTGCTGATCTCTGATCTCTGTCGTTATTCTGGTGAAGGAGTCAGACATCTGCAGCCGCTTTGGGCAACATGCATGATGCAACCCGCAGCGCCGCTGACAGCTCGGCCATGTTGGCTCGGTGTTTCCACGCAGGACTCGCTTTGCGCTGCAGCAGGTGAAAAGTGTCGAGCTGCAGCGCTGCGCGTTCAGGCGCAGAACATTTTTAGGACATCAGCTTCTGCCTCAACAGGGTCATGTTGTTTTTTATAAAGTTGTTTTGTGTCACCGAGCAACAGCCTGAAACACATTGAACAGGAAGTCAGTTGTGGCATCGGCGGTCAGGCCACAGTTTGGTATATTTGTATCGGTGTGCAGAGAGACGCAGATGAAGGCGCAGGACCGATTCCTCCTTCACTCTGCAGAACAAACGGCACAAGTCCAGAAAGTCCTGTTAGAAGAAGGAAAGTCCTCCGGGTTCACCGTCTGCTCAGCCTGGAGTCACAAGTGAGTTTTTCTCCCGCCTTCAGGCCGAAGTTTCACTTCTGCACAGAGTGAAGAGGCTGTGCAGGCGGAGGAACCTGGAGCATCAGCAGAACATGATTTACACTGAAAACTGACGAGGACAGAAAGACTTTGTGCACTTTTGACTCTTACTGGAGTAACTTGATGAAGTACAGTTAGTTACTGCCTCCTCTGCAGTAACTTCACTGACGGAAGAACAAACCTGCAGGTTCTGAAGAAGTTTTATAAACTTCATATTGAAAGAAATGAATTTGATTATTTTGTCTTTTGCCTAATTCTGTTACTTCATAAATACGTGATCTATATAAATTATTTTCATCTCAAATCTCCGTATAACTTTAGATTTCGGTCCATCTGCTGATGTAATTTTGAAATATTAAATAATGGATTGTTTGATCAGTTACTCAGCTGCTTGTGTTCCTTCTTTACCAAAGACTTTTTCACTCTTCGGTCGTTTCTTGTTCTGTTGAAGTTTTGCTTCTCTTGAACAAACTGTGTGTGTTCCACACACACCTTGGCCCGGAGCAGCAGCTGATATTTATTCACCCATAAAGGAAACATTAGTGCAGGAACCAGACTCGTGGTGAACTTGGGCAGTGAAACTTTCAAGGTTAGTTTTAGTTAGTTTAGCAGAAACTCACCGACTGATTCTCGCTCCTTGAACTTTCCCTCCGTTTGTCACGTTACAGCGAAAAGTTTCTCTGTTTGCTGGAACGTCGGAGAACCTGCAGGTCAGGTAACCATGGCAACCCCGGAGGAGCTGCAGAGCTGAACCGTTGTGGATGCTAGGCCAGAAGTTCGGTTTGTAACCAAACCTCATGGTGAAACATGGCGGTGGCTGCGTCATGCTGTGGGACAGCTCAGCAGGAAACCCGGAGCATTCTGCCAGAACTACAGAATGGCCTAGTCAAAGTCCAGACCTAAACATCACTGAGGATCTGTGGAGAGACGTTAAGCTCTCCATCCAGTCTGGCCGCGGTTCTGAAACGAAGCTCGGACCAGGCGGTTCTGTAACGCGTCCGCTCAGAGGAGCACGCCACACTTTTCAGATCATCTTTTTGAGCTGTGAAGACCGTGAATCATTTTCCTTCTACTCCACTTTGTGCTCGTCTGAGGAACTCACTGAAGAAATGAGGAAAAAGTTGAAAACTTTAAAAAGTTTGAGATGTTTTTACTTTAATCAAAACGTCAGAAAAAGTTTGATCAGCCCTGAAACACCAGACATGAAAAACACTCAAACTAAAAGTTTAGATGGTTTGGAGTTGAAGATGTTTAGTTGTTTTTTTTAGTTTGTAAAGTTTTAAAAAATGTTTTAATATTAAATATGATATAAAGATCAGTTATATCATATCTAGTTTGCAGTTTGTAGAATTGTTGCGCAAAAATTCCAGATCTGCGTTGTGACGCAACGACGAGCCGAAAGATGGAAGAAGCAACTTGATGAATAATCTGGTGCAGTGAATCACAGAGATCCTGGCTGTGTGTGTGTGTGTGTGTGTGTGTTTGGGTAACATTAGGGCTCAGCCTCTGTAGATTTTTACTTGAGCAGCCCTTCGTCTCTCTGGGTTAAATGGATCTTCAGGTTCTAGAAGCTGAAGTTCTGCTGATCTCATGAACCCGGCCATGTTGGTTCTGCTGCTTCCGAACAAAGCAGTCGTCTTCCAGGCCTCACCGAGCTCCGATACGTCGATAAAGAAACGTGAAACATGTTATCAGGCCTCTGCAGGATGTTTGAGGCCTGCAGCAGGTGCTGCCTCGGTCAACCTGCAGGGGGCGGAGCCTCACAAACCGAGTTAATGCGTCATCAACTCATCTGAAGCTGAAGCTGAAGCTGAAGCTGAAGCAGGCTGCAGAGCCGGGAGCAGCATCCTGCACACACACTGCAGCGCTGCGGAGCCGCCTGAACGCCTGGTGCCAGGCAGTCAGATGTGGTTTCCAGCATTCAGGCAGCAACTGAGCTAAAAACACAACAACACAAAGAGAGAACAATGCGATGGCGGCACTTCAAACGGGCTCGGCTCTCCTTTCTGTCCAATGAGCCCCCCCCCTCCCCTCCTTTTTCAGAGTTGTTTTGCAGCTTTAAAATGACCCACATTCGTACATTGTGCCCCCTCCCCTCCATTTCCTCTCCCTTGGCCTGTGCCAAAAGGTTCCTGTGCACATGGCGGCCCGGCTTCCTGCAGGCCACTGAAAAAGCTCAGCGCTGACGTACGAGGCCTGAAGACAATGCTGGGCTCCTCTAAACAAACACCCACACCCCTCAGACCCCCCGCCCCCATGGCCTCCATCTGAGGAGCAGAGAAGAAGAACGGGCCGCTGGATGGAAGTGCCATCTCAGGGCGGTTTGTGGAGGAACACAGGAAGACGGAGTTAAATCTGAATTAGACTCCGCCCTGAGCTTCACCCTCCCCCCGCAGCAACCCCCGATCCTAACGACTAAATAAAAGTGTGGTTAAGGTTACTGATGTCATGCGAGATTAGAAAACCTCCTGGCTGCTTTCACACTATTTCTGAGCACCAAGCGTCTCACGTCGCTGCTCAGAGTTTTTCTTAGATGCTTGAAATCCTGCAGCAGTTCAGCCAGAAGCTGCAGAGTCTCCGGTTCTGCAGAGGAAACGAAGCCGACGGGTTTTCACACCGTCCAGCTCGGAGTGGACCGAAAAGCGAACATGAAGCCGCCGATGACTTTCTGTCAGGTCTTCCAAATCTGCACAAAGTGACAGGAACCATCTGAAGGCGGGTCCAGAGTCCAAATCAGTCCAACGGAGTCCAGATTAATCCCCGTAATCTCAGTTAATCTGACAGTGGTGTGTTTGGACACACCACTGTCCAAACAGAACCTTTTTTCTGCGTTTGTCTGAAGAAACGGTGAATTTACTGACAGTTCGACGCAGCCTGGAGGATCACAGCCTGTCAGGAAAGACAGTAAGTTCACGTGGTTCTGGTGCAGCAACTGGACCAGTCAGAACCAGAACCTCCGTTTGGATCTCCAAAGAGCGGCTCGGTTCAGGTCGGGGTGTGAAAGCTAGCCCACCTGGTCCGGGTCGGCGCTGATCAGAACCACAGAGTCACTCTGGTCGAAAGAAACTTCAACTGTTTTTACAAATTCATTCAAGGAAAAGAAAAGATCGTTTTATTTATCAAAATAACTCTTCAAAAACTTTCCTTTTTTCAGAAAAGTCTGACTTACTTCGTTTCCTGTAACCTGCCAGAGATAGTTGCCATGGCGACAACAGTACAAGCTTTCAAAACAACAAGTTTTCCTCAGAAAAACAAACACGGTTTTATGCTTTGGAGTTATTTTTCATTTCATGCAGAAAACCTAAAACGTTTCTGGAGCCTCATGAGGAAAACCTCAGACAGTTCCCAGAGTTCCTGAGCTTTCTAAGGTTTTGGTCAACTTCAAATATACTGAGAAACAGAACTGGAATAAAAATGGCATCCATTTTGAAATCGAAGATGGCGGACCTCCAAGAAGACCCGACACGTTGAACTGAAAACATTCATTTCAATTTGCTCAGTGGTAATTTATGAGCCACACAAGATGGTATGAAAATGTCCAGTTACTTTACTTAACAGAGTTTGGACCCGGAGGTGAAGCCGGGTCAGAGTTCACTGGGATCCTGGTCCAGATTCTTCTGCTGACAGCATGTTCCAAACACTAACACCCAGCAACACAGAACACTTCCTTTACTAGAACACGCTTTCATAAACAAGGCTTTCATTTGTATTAAAGTTCATGTTTTTATTGGTCAGAAGTCGCGGTCCAGTCCAAGTTTTTGTTAAGCACCCAAACCCGTCACCGTACCGTTCTACGTCTGCCTCTGATCCAGATCTGGAAGTAACGTTTATCAATCAACATTTTAGAATATTTGTACATTAAAAGAAAATTCTGACTTCTGAGCACAAAACAGCTAAACAAATACAGATGAGCTGCTTCTGGAAGCTAACGCTAACGGCTAGCCTGAGCAGAAACCAAGTCAGGTTTCTGCCCTCCAGTCTTATCCCACGCAGGTTAAATATCTAAAATATTCCAGGGATTCAAATGATTTAACTTATTACTGAGCCTGGATATGTATTCCACATTTTAGTGCCTTTATATTGTTTATTGATCATTAAAAACGATCAGAACGTTTCTGTTTAAAAAGCCAAAGAGCTGAGCCTGATTAGCCTTTAGCTAACATGGGATGTTTGTGTTACTGAACCCTAAAGTGGGAAAACAGAAGAACCAGAACCTGATAATGTGAACACCGGGAAGCGGGTCCAGCGTTTTTATGCTAACACGCTCACAAGCTAGCTCGTCTATTGCTAGCTAGAGGTGAGACAGAGAACAGGCACAAGGGGAGGACCAGGGCAGAGCGGCGCCATGTTGGATCCGGTTCACTGAACCCTGAATCTCTACTGAAATTATTCCCCAGAAATTTTTGAATTGTTTAAAAGTGAATTAATATTTTAGCATCTTTACTTAGCGGGAAAACTTGATGAAATTCAGAACAATACACTGAAACGTATTTAAATTTAAAATGTATGTTGTTTAAAACTTAGTAAAGCAGATTTAGATGAATTCTGACAAAATTAAAAAGCTTCAATTTTCACATTTTTACCCGAATTAACGAGCCGCTTCAAACCTGTTCGGAACAAACTGACCGTCTGCCGGTTCTGTGTTGGCCAGGAAGCGCTTTCTGTGGTGAGTGAGGATCAGCCCATATTCGAGCCGAACTTCTCCGCGGCGCCCGCCATGCACATGAAGAGCGAGATGACGTCACCGGGCAGCTTCAGCCAGGCCTCCAAGCCGAGCCCCGAACCCGCCGAGTCGGAGTGGGTGGGCTCGGCGGGGCAGAACCCCGGCAAGAGATCCGAGCACGTCAACGGGACCGGGTGAGTCAGGCCAGGGCCGCGCAGAGGGGTGGGGCGGGGGGGGGGCGGGTTCCCGGCGTGGACACCCGGGTTTTTCCAGACACTTAAATTCTTTGTTTACTGTTCAGGATCCAAACGGATCCGATTGTTTCTTTGTTCTGTTTTTAACCCGAACTGCAGGAAAACACATTATGGCCGTCAGAGGAAACGATTACTAAGGCCAGCTGCTGCTGTAGCAACGTCCGAATGTCATTTACAAATAAAAACTGGATACATGTAATGCTAAACTGGCATGTTTAATAGTTAATGGTTGTCAAATCTCTGAAACTTTATTTTCACACTAATTTGAATAAATTGTCTCTGGTTTAATCTCCAATGAATTTGATCTCGGCTGTATTCACATGTAACCATGTTTCTGTCTGCAGCTTTTCCTGCAACATGAACATCAAACTTCCCATGAAGTCAAAAACTGACTCCGCTTTCATATCGGAACTGTAGGACAGAGTTCACGTCTCTGCGCTTCATCGGAAGCTAATTAGTGATAACTGATCGATAAAGATTATTTTCACTAGAATACGACTAAAACTGAGGATGTTAAGTTTTTGCCTGAAAGGACAAAACATCTGCGCTGGTGAATGTTGGTGGCTAAAAATAAAACCTGTTTATGTGGTGAAAGTCATTTTCTGTCGTGGTCACCTGCTCAGTGGAAAGGTTTCGTTCAGATAGAAGCTAATTTTATCTCCTGTCACCAACAGATAAAACACTGCAAGAGGAAATGCGCTAATATTGCAAAATCTTCTCTGCAGCCAGAGATTAGCAGCCGCAGTTTTTCCCCCACCGGGTTTAACGAGCTTCAGTTGCAGCGCCTCAGTTCAGATAAGACGCCTGAAAGACGCAGTAACGAGGGGAACCGGGTGTGTGTTTCAGCCGCGGGTCTCCGGTGGACTGCAGCGTCACCAAACGGTCCCGCCACATGAGCAGCGACGGGGCGCCGCTGCCGTACCAGGCGTCCTACCCGGAGCCGCGGGTCAGCCCGCAGACCGCCACCCCGCCCAGCGGCAACCCCACCGAGGAGAAGAGGGTCATCGTCCCGGCAGGTGAGGCCGCCGCCAACCGCTGGCGATTCAGCACCTGAATCACTGGTCCTCCTGCTGCTGCAGCGTGACGTCACGAACCGTTTTTAATCTTCCCAGCTTCACTTTTCTGTCCTGTAAACAAAAACATATGAATAACCTGCATCTAATGCTTCTTAATAAATCATGAAACAAAAGTTTTATGAAAGTCACACGTTCAGCGGTCACGATAAATTTTGCTGGACGATAAATCGTCCCGTTAGTTATGGAGATAAACGATAATATTGATGTTGTGAGAACATTTTCAACACCATGGTGGCGTAATAACGCAAGATCAACACAGACATTTTAAATATCCAAAATAAAAAGCCAAAACAATAGAAACATTAAATCAAATTAATTATTTAGTGTCTGTAAAAAAAAACTGACCTTCAAAATAAAAGTCTTTGTTGAGACCAAAGTACCAGACTGAAGATTTTTATCATCCAGTTTTTGTCAGAAAGAGAAAAATGATAAATCATGTAAATGGAAATTAATGAGTTTGTTTCAATGTATCATGTGATTAATTGATTTCTTCATTATTGATTATTGGACTAGTCATTGATCGGCTCTTCCTGACAGTAAAACTCGTTTTCTTCCGGTTGCCATTACGTCCCACTTGAATGTTTAGAATGATCAAACTAATGTTAACAAATTATTATTATGAGACTCGTGGGTCCAAAGGTTTTCAGGCCCCGAAGCGAACCGCTCCGCTGCTGAAGAGCGTCGGCCCACCAGAACCCGCTCTGGTTCTGGTCAGAGGCCATTTTCTCTCTCTGGCTGTCGAATCATGACCTCTGACCTTAAGTGAAGCAGTGAGGCTCTAGATGTCCTTCTTGGAGCGGTTCTGGTGGGTCGGCCTGTGGACGGCTCTAACCGACGTCACTCGCTGCTTTTTGAGATCTTTTGACCTGCTTCGTGTTGTCAGTCGGGTCCCAGCCTGGCAGCGATCCGGACGCTGCTGGTGAAAAACAAGTAAATGGGATAAAAACGAGATCTGGATGTCAGCAGGTTCTACCTGTTAAACACAGGAAACAAAAACAACTCGACCAGTGAGGCTTCGTTTCCCACAAAACATCCCATGGCCAGTTTCTTCACTTGTTTTTGCATTTTGTTGTAAATCTCTTTAGTTGTGATGAAATCACATCTTACACAAACTTCTGCTTCTGATGACGTCACACCAGGCTCCGGTCACATGACCTAAAACCGTCTGACTGCCTCCATCTTTACTCTTCACTGTTTTTAAATCACATTTGTACATTATTATGCATTTTCTTAACACCCGACAGTCGGAGTCAGAGTATGTTTTTTTCTTTAAATACAGAAAAATATGTAAGATATAAATGAAGGGATGAAATAAGTTTTTACTTCTGCCTACCTACATTGTCTAAATTTGAATTTTGAAATAAACTAAAACTAAGAGTCAAACATAAGGAGTTACAGTCGGTCACAGCTGATGACGTCACACCTGCATTTACAGGTGTGACGTCATCAGCCAGAATTAGCTGAGTTTTTTAGGCTCGTTTCTGTGTTTTAGTGAAAACCTGTAGTGGAAATCCTCACTTCCTGAAACGTGTCAGTTTTTGTTATTGTGGTCCAGTTGTTAAATGAAAAGCACCACCAGCTTGTAGCTTTAACAGCAGACTTTAAACTATAAAACTAGATAAACAAAAAAAAAACATAAATATGGAGAAAAGTTGGAAAAAGATTTTTTGGACGTTTTCAGCTACATTTCCAGTTTTCTTAGTAGGAATATCTGTGATTCATTCCAGGTTTTAAACACCATTTGCTGTCCGTAGTTTAGCTTCGCTCCGTCCTGCCGCGTCACACCGAGTCACCAGCTGCGTTTCTCTGCTCCATAATGGCCGGATGTTGCGTCAGGCGGCATGTGAAACAATCAGCTGCCCAGGGCGTGGCGCCCCTCGCGCTGCCGTCCAGCTCCACGGGCCGTTCACATGACGGCCGCATTGTTCGCTTCTGGAAAGCCGCGTCCTGCATGGAAACATTCCACTGGTCCAGTTAAAGTTTTACTGGCAGAGAAGCCCTAACATTCCTCTTGATGATCCACAGGAGGAATGTTGTCTGAGTCAACATGCAGATCACATTTATCATGTTTTCATTCATACTAAATTTTAATTCAAGTTCTGTCACAGTTCAGTGAAAAAGTATTCACACCCTCAGACAGACTTCTTCTATTTTTGCTTTTTGGTCACTAAAATGCCTAAATGAATAAAAAAGCTGCTTATTTAATGATGGTTTCATTTCATAAGGGAAAAAGCTGGAACCAGTCAGGCTGTATGTGAAAAGTAAACCCAACCACCAACCTGGATTATTTAACCTTTTAATCAGGCCTCAGTAAAACTAAACTGGTTTAACACAGCGATGAATTAGTTTCATGGTTTGGACTTCAGTGTTTCTCTTAACAGAAATTGATCTGTTTACTCCGGTTACCTTTGATATTAAAATTAGTTTGACGATCTGAAATATTGGGGTACATTTTTTATCCAAATTTATTTTTTTTTACAAACATTTTGTGACTAAAATTACTTATTTGGACTTTGATAAGGAATAATGACAGAATTATAAAGTTCATGTACATAAAAATATTTTTTTAAAATGAGAACATCAGACTGGGACAGACTGGCGACCCGTCCAGGTGACCCCGCCTCTCGCAGCAGCAGCTCCTGACCCCCTGGGGACACGTGGATGACATTGTACAAGTTGAATGTGTCAACATCTTTACTAGATGATCAAATTAATCTCAGGCCTTTTTCCATTTAAACCAGTTTGATCGGCATTCTGACCCAGTAAAGAAATAAGTTTTCTGTCGACTTTGGCTGCTGTAAAGTCCCACAGCATGATGCTGCCACCACCATAGTGTTCTTAAATTTGAAAACGAGTCACTTTGAATCTATAAATATTCTGTCCTCCATAAAACCATGCAGGTCTTGCCCATTGTTTTAATCTTTGTCCCTGTGGATCGTGGCCTGAGCTCTGAATCACTTCCTCTCCCACCTGGGAACACACCTGGACAAGCCGACCTCCAGTTAGACTAACGGTCCTGCAGATGTTCAGAAATGACTCCAAACGGTTTCCACAGCTTGTAGCCATTTGAGATTCTCCTTTCTGGACTTTTCCTGTTATTATCGGTCAGAACTCAGTGCAGCTTGTTCAGCTGAAATCCTTAAATGTGACGTTACTGAATCTGTAACATTGGCTGCATTTACAGGTGAACCATTCATTTTACTCTGAGATAAAGACTAGATGTTACCGTCTACTAATGCACATTAAGGTGTGTTTTGAACTGATAAACATCTGGAGTCTCAGGTTTTATTGTTTTCACTGCTTGCTTGTCTTCAGCTCATTCTTATAATCAGCATCAGAATCACAAGCATCAAGTTTCCGCTGTTATTCAGCACTTTCATGCCGCTGCTCAGCTTCTCTGCATGACTGCAGCTTTTGTTTCACTTTACTGATGTTAACGCATCTCAAAGTACAAATACACGCACGTCGTGAATTAGCATGTTCATCTTGCACCTTACTTGCTTTTAGCAGAAAACCTCTGCTGGAGTAACTAGCTCCTGTTTCTGTTCAGTACTTTATGATAATTCAGATTCTCTCCAGAGCATCAGCGTTCATGCAGCTCTTCCTCCTCCTGCTCTGCAGACCCTGAGGTTTGGACCCAGGACCACGTGCGGCAGTGGTTGGACTGGGCCATTAAGGAGTACGTCCTGGAAGAGGTGGACGTCTCGCTCTTCCAGGCGCTGGACGGCAAGGCGCTGTGCAAGATGACCAAAGACGACATGATGCGGCTGACGTCGGCCTACAACGCAGACATCCTGCTCTCTCACCTCAATTACCTCCGGCAGAGTAAGGCCCCCCCCCTCCCCCGCAGTCCTGCTCTGGTTCACTTCTTTATTCAGAGATAAAGCTGAAGATGAGTTGAGTCTTTATTGAAACATTCTTCAGGTTGAGATGAATCAGGCATGTTTTTTTTAAAGTCAATTAAAACTAATTTTAACCTTTGATTCAGCAGAAAAACAAAGATTTTTCTTGCACATCATAAAGCATTTAATTCAAACTAGTTTGATAAGTGGCAGAAATCGAACTGAACATTCTCACACACCGCAGCGTGAAGATGTTTGCAGCAGAACGTTTTCAGATGCATGAAGCTGTGAACTGCTGCACTGGAAACGACGTTTGTGGTCGTCGACTCCTCAGCCTGGTAAACATGCAGGTTCATGATGAATCTTTCGCTGCATGACCCTGTCATGTTACCATCTGTGCAGCTGATCGAGCTTCTGCAAATCACAGCAACAGTCGCACTTCTTTTCAAGAAGTAACTCCAGCTCAGGCTGCGGACCTGTCTGCCAACTAACGGCTCATTTCTGGATTCAGACGTTTGGAGCAGGAAAAACTTCAGTTTTTCTTCTTCATGTGTCGCCTCAGGTAGCCCCACGTTCTCGTACTCCACAACGCCCACCAACAACACGCCTCCACCACAGCCTCCACAGCCCAGGCTGCAAGTGAAAGCAGGTGAGATTTCCACATTCATCACACAGAAATGAAAATGCAGCCTTTCGTTTTGGCTTCTGAGGAACTGCAACAGCTCCCGATTCTAAAAGAGTTCAAACAGTCTGACATCATTTACCGAAAAAAGAAACCAAAAAAAAAATCTCCGGTCAATTTTAGGAGTTCAAGCAAATTGTGCTTCAGCCCTCAGGGACGTGTGTTTGGCCCCCAGTCATTCAGCCTCTACAGTATTTATGCTTAATATTGTTTATATTTATACCTGCATGTTGGCAGCAGGAAACTAATTAAAGCTGTGAGAATCAGTTTGGTCTTTCAACATGAGAACTTTTCTTCCTCTCTTCCCTGAATGTTTGGGACAGAAAATCAGCAGATATTCACCGAGGTTCACTACTGGCCTCTGACCTTAAGCACCTTTATGTCACTTTGAGTTGGTGCCTTGATTGAAAGAACACCCAGAACGTTGTTTTAATAGGAAACCAGTTTGGGGCAGAACCAGAAGCAACTTTATCACCGTTTCTGCTGTCTCTAAGATCTGAACTTCATAGTTTTATTTTCTTTTTCAACGGTCAAAATGATTGATGTGAACTTTGTTTTAATTCAACACTTAAGTGTAAAAAACATCAAGAAAAAGTTTTTAGTGAAAGAATTATGATTTTTCCATAACAGTCTGAAGACGGTCTGCGCTTAAATACACACATTTTATTTAGTCTTTTCTTTTGGAAATTCAGCTCATTTTCTGTTTATCCAAACCTCTGAGGAGAAACCTGACTTACTGGTGAATTATCGAGGCTAATCCTCCTAGATGGACTCGTTGTGGTGATTTGCAGGTTTTGTTTCGACTCTGATGTTCACAGATCAAAACTGTGACGCTTAGTGAGAAAACGAAGCAGGAAGTGGAGGAACTGAGTGATTAAAGCTCCTGGAGTCAAACGTGTGGTGGTGGTGAAAGTCAGGCTCAGGTGGTTTGGACGTTCACAGAAGACAAATACTGGAGGTTAATTAATGAAGAAGCTGGCAGGGAGGAAGAAGGCGGAGACCACAGAATGGTTCCTGAAGCAGACTGAGGTTAGCGGAGGGTTCGGTTGGGGTGAAATGGAGGAAGATGGTCTGTGGTCAGCTTCACCCAAACACTGATTCAGTGCTTTAACGTTCTGCAGAATATTTACCTGGCCGGTGTGGAGGGAGACTTCACACAGCAGCTTCAGCTGAACGCTCGCCGACTTTCACACGTTTGAGCAGAATGAGTAACATCCTGGAAACGTACGGCTCACTTAAATATGACTCAAAGGCCACGGAGATAAACCAACATCTTTATTTAAACAGATAAAGTGTTAATGGATGAAGTGGAGGTTCTGCAGGATGAGCTGCAGTACGTCTCCATGTCAGGCCCGTCTATCTGCTGGACGGATTATAAGAACTTCCCCTCAAGGGAAAGAAGTCACTTCGAACTTTGCACAATTCAAATTCATGCAAAAGATCTTTCTGAATTTCACAACTGCCACCATTTCCTGTGAGTCACGCGGTCTGGTATGAAATAAAACTCAGAGAAAAGCTGTAAGGAACTTTCTTGATTGATTTAGGGATCTAAGAATAACGTGTTGAGTTTCAGAAACACGCTAACACGGTATCGAAGGGCAGAGGGCTTCTTTGCACGGCACAAACTGCTGGTGACAAAAACTGTGATGAGTCCAAAACTCAACAGCCAGTTTCAGACAGGAAACAGCTGCGCCGTCACAGGAAATGGGGGGTATGGGTCCTGCTTCTGGGACACAATCCATTCCATCTGCTGGTGGCCCGAAACAAAAGCAGGCTCACCCAAGAAGAGAGTCTGGGTCATCTTCAGAGCTGCGCTCTTATCGGGTCGGTCTCCGGTTGCTTCCTTCCCCAGCAGCGCCGGCTTCACTTCAAACACGTTTGGCACCAACGTCCAGTTCATCTATTTTCCCCCCTTTGTGTTGCTGCAGAAAGCAGTTTTGATGAGATCAGCCGCAGGAACAGCTGGCCGACCAACACCATGACGCCCACGGTGCCCAAAGGTAGGCGGCGAGGCCGGCCGTGTGACGGTTCACTCACGCGTGAACACAGAACCACGTTTGCATAAAAATGTTTCGCAGCGGATGATCAAACAGCTTCATGTGTAATACATCCATCTTCTGGTTTCCAGGTTCTCCAATCGAGCACCAACACAACAGCAGGGTGACGGATCCAACGCCCAGAATCATCCAAGGTACAAACAGGTTCTGCCTTCAGCAAAGCCACGGTGGTTTTGACGGAAACTCAATGCTTTGGAACAAAGAGACAAAGTTATAAAAAGCAAAAACCTTTGCTAGGTCGGGCCCAGTCTGATGTGAGACAGTCCGCCATGATTTTAGAAGATCCTAAAAAATCTCACAGACCATCAGCTTGGTGCGAGTCGGTCGGTCGGGTGCAGCGGTTGAAACCAGGCAGCAAAAGCTGCGTTTCCATTGCAAATCTGTGCAACACTGTGTCAGTGTTACGCTATGTTGAATAAAAAAAATGTGCAACTTGCGGCGATTCCACTGAATAAATTAAAATCACAGGTGAATAAGTTTGTTCATGTGACGAGTCATTAAACGTCCTCCTTCATGGCTGCGCCAGCGGCAACATCTGGCTGGTGACCACGAGACCAAGAGACTTTGTTTCCACTGCTGGTTTAATAAACCAATTGCAGAATAAATCAATTCTGATATGGCCAAAAAAACAAAAAAAAAAACAAAACGGTAACCAGCTTTCCTGATTTCATCAGATCCAGAATGAGAACTTTGTGAAACCTGAAGGAATAATTAGTTTAAAATGTTTAAAATAGTTTTGCTTTGTTTTCTGCAGACCCGTATCAGACGTTAGGGCCCATCAGCAGCCGGCTGGCCAATCCAGGTAAGGCTCCCAAAGCAGCAAACAGAAAACACCAACATGGAACAAATGAGGCCTTTACACTGTCTGCTTTGGCTAAATTATTTCACAAACTAAAACAAGCAAGAAAAGGGCTGGCAGAGTTCACGCCAGGACCAAGGATCCGGCTGAATAGTCAAACCTCCAATCCCATCACGTTCTCCTCAACCTTTGACCTTATTCTAGGAGAACATTTACAATCCACAGGAGCTCGACTGCTTCTGCTTTCGGTCAGACCATAACATCCTTCAAAGTTTCATCCATGAAGGACGGTCCGCCGTTCCCTCAGGTGGTCTAGGAAGCACTGAAGCTCATTTCCTCCACATGTAAAGAAGCCGTCCAGCTCTTATCGAGGCTGTTTAGACACTTCCAGGTCGTTTCGCTCCGTCACAAACCTCGGACTATTCAGCCGGACTCGAAACCCGGCATCCATCTCACCAAAGTGACCGTTTGCCCTTCTGTTTCCTCACAGAAGGCCAAGTCCTGAGCTCATCCAAGAACCGAACAGGCAAACAAAGTCCGTACAAGCTGCCTGACCCCAGCGCTCACAGGCCTGTGGGTAGGTTTCTGCCCCAGCTTCCTGCTCCTCCTCCAAGCCTCACAGTGAAAAGGTCACATTTGGTGAAATGAATAACCTCTGACCTGACAGAGCTGTCTGAGGTGGCTGCTTGTGTGCTTAAGGTTTAAGATGGAGAGAAAGAAGAAACCTGTGTAGCAGCTTATTAGGGCCATAGCAGATATAAGGATTAAAGGAGTACATTTTCACCAAAAACTCAGAAATTTTTAGATTAATCTCAGAAATTTTCTAGAAAAACAAAAACTCTTTGAGCTCTAAAAGTTGACAATGTGAGAGAAAAACCGAGAAAAAAAAATGCTGAACTGAAAACTGAGAAATTTTGAGATCTGGAAATTTCTAGAAAATAAACTTTGAACAAAGTTGAACATTTGCCAGAAAAAACCCTCAAATTTAGAGTCTCAGAAATGTTCTATTAAATCAAACAGATTTTCCAAGTTCATAAAGTCAAATTGTTTTGACATTTGAACATTTTTGACGCGGAGCTCAGAAATTTCGGAGTTTTTCGGCAGCGGTTTGCTGTCCGGTGGTCCTAACCGCCGCCGTCCCGCCTCGGCCTAACGCTCCGTGTCTCCCGCCAGGCTCCGGTCAGATCCAGCTGTGGCAGTTCCTGCTGGAGCTGCTGTCCGACAGCAACAACGCCGCCATCATCACCTGGGAGGGCACCAACGGCGAGTTCAAGATGACCGACCCGGACGAGGTGGCCAAGCGCTGGGGCGAGCGCAAGAGCAAGCCCAACATGAACTACGACAAGCTGAGCCGCGCCCTGCGCTACTACTACGACAAGAACATCATGACCAAGGTGCACGGCAAGCGCTACGCCTACAAGTTCGACTTCCAGGGAATCTCGCAGGCGCACCAGAACCACGCGGCGGACGGCGGCATCGTCAAGTACCAGACTGAGATGTCTTACGTGCAGCAGTACCACAGCCACCAGCCCAAAATGAACTTCATGGGCGGACATCCCGCTCCCATGTCCGTCTCCCCCGGGAACTTTTTTGGCTCCCCGTCGCCGTACTGGAACTCGGCCAACAGCCCCATCTACCCCGGGTCGGCCATGACCCGACACCCGGCCGCTCACTCCCACCTCAGCTCGTACTACTGATGGCGGGACGATCCGGAGGGGAACCCAAGTGCTGAACCTGCTGACCCGTCTCAGCCAGAACCAGAAGGCAACATGACGCTACGGTCCGTTTTCCTACGAGGCATTATCACACTTCCCCGCTCAGAACCAGAACCACGGGTTGGACAGTGTATGCATTCAGTTAACATTTCCATTCAGTTTGTAAGTAGTTTTGTTTGATAGCACCTGTTATTAACTGTTTTATGACTGTTCTATCCAGTTAAAAAAAAAAAAAAAAAAGTCACATTTAAGGTTGACTTTTTGTAAAACAATCTGTACAGAATCTTTTTCATGAAACAATAAAACATTTATGCATTATCTGTAGCTAAAACAAAGCCTCTGCTTCTTTTCTTAGAATCTCTTCATTTATCTGGTAAAAATCCACTTCAGGGAAACTAAAAGTGCTGATCGGTTAAGCTAAACCAAGTCGATTTCTGACCCACAAATACCAGTTTCAGCTCAGGCTCATTTTTATTTAAAATACTTTTTCTACTTTCTGGATGATTTGACATTCAAACTGTCAGCATGAAAATGTTCACATTGGAAAAAAAATTAAGAAAAACAGAGCTGTGATTCTGCATGAAAATAATAAAATAGAAATAAAGCCCAACAGAACCACAACCTGCATCCTTCACTCCGTTATCAGACACATTTTCAGTTCTTGCTGCACACAAAATCAAACATGCCTCAGATTTCCAGATTCTTTGCGTTCTTCTACGTGATCATAAATATTTCCAAACATTTATTCATCCTAACGACACAGGAGCCTTGAGCAGAGGAGACGTCACACTGTGTGGCAGAGAGCAGACGGATTTCACCGACATGCAAAATGATTCCAGCTGACATTTTAAACCGTGTTTAGCACCTTAGCCTTTAGCATGATTAGCACGCAGAGTTTTTAAGTTCCCAACCCGACAGACTTTCCCTTCTTCTCTAGAACTTTAAGTTTCCACTAAATTTCTGAACACTTTAACAACTTCCACACCGAAGAGTGTTTTCACCGCCACCTGTTGGTGCATTGGCATGGTGAGTTCACTGACCAGAAACAGATTACTTAGCCTCTAACCGGTCAGAATCATTAAACTTCTCAGGACACAGTTCCCACCAAACAGAAGCAGAAAATATATATATATATATA
>CAEGAE010002314.1:0-18807 GCA_903067095.1 Girardinus metallicus
TATATATAAAACCTAACACTGATAATAATCAGATCAACTAGAAAACACAGAAGTGAAAGAAAGTGTCATCCAAAGACAGCTTGACCTTAAATAAGACTAATTACTTTCATACTTTGTTAGTGTGAGTGCACAGCTGGGCGTACGCAGTCAAAGAAAAAAATGGGGGTCATCAGGCTGCTCCTGCCAGTCTACTTGTCCTTCACTCACCGTCCTTGTTTTCCAAAATAAATCTACTTCCAGGATTTAGGTCATTGGCCGAAGTCCCAGTAGAACCAAGATTCATCAGAACATTAAGCATCTCAGGAGAAGAGTGATGTGAAGATAAATAGACAGATGGAGCTAGCACCAGACATTTTTCAATGTTTGACACGGAAATCAGAAAAAAAAAAAAAAAAAATTCTGTTTTAGCTCATCAAAATTATTCATTTTTGTTAAAAACTGAAATAACAATCGGAATGTTTTACGTAAATGTACTTTTTCATTTAACTTACTACCTGCAGAGGATGTGTAACATAGCTGCACAAGTGTGGCAGTAATGTCACTCTCCTGGAGCATGAGGATAATTTTTCTCAGCTTCCGGTGACACAACCCACGTTTTTTTTACAGACTGAGAAAAAAATCTGTAACTGATGATGTCAAGACATAAAGTTAGTGAAGTCTACCATATCTAGAACTTGTTAATGCAGCCACCTAGGACTCATGCCCACTTTGTAAGGTGGCTGCATTGACCTGACATTATTATTGTTATAAATACTGTTCTATCTATGTCTGTTCTATCTTCCCCCCACTCTGCGTTGAAAGACAACAATGTGTGTTTCTTTTATCAATTTGAATGTGACAATTTGAACAAGGCCTTAAATCTAAATAATTCATGTGTAGTAGCTCATATTAAAATATGTCTAGTTATTCTAAATTGTATCTCTTTTAATTTTTATTTTTGACAAAAACCAAACAAAACAGTTGTGTTCTTACTTAATCTGCCTCTAACTGCAGCGATATATCATCTGAATTTGTTTGAAACTTATGGACATTGTCCTCCCATAAAAAATTACCTCAGTAGAATGTTGTCGAGAAAGATGGATCTTATGGTGCAAAGAGATCAGAACTTCCCAGCGGCCAGAGAAATCCTTTGTTTCCTGCAAGTCTCTTTTTAATGATGGTGTGAGCAACAAAAACCACAGAGAGCATCTGGAGATTATTTGGAATTTAGAAATGGGCAGAATACAAAAATGCCTGTGTTTAAAATACCTCTGAATATAAGTGAGTAAACGTTACACAGCACATTACACAGATAAATGGCAGGACATTCTTCTCACAAAGTTTATGGTTTGAACTGGGAAACTTAGTTGATAAAATATCAGCTAAGTTTCCCAGATGGGTTTTATTTGTGAGTAGTAGAGGCCATTTTCAGTGTTAGTATTTTTGATTAATTTCAAGTACATTTAGTCCATTATACTGCTTCTATGATATTTTCTATCCAGAAATATATGTTGGCTTCTCAAAAAAAAAAAAAGCCACATATTTTTACATATAATGAAATCAATCTGCTTTTTGATGAGCTTGAATTCTTGTTGTGACTTTGAAGTATTGGTGTCCATTTTCATGCCCATTTTGTTTTTTATGCTTCAGAATGAAGAGTCTGAAATGTCATATTTGAAGAGGGATGAATCTTTATCAGTGTAAAAAAGAGCATCTGCAAAGCATTACATGAAATAAAGTAATATCCATATTTGGCTGTTACCATAAATGCAGAGGACCTTTATAAATTGCATATCATGCTTAGATCCAGTGGCAGCCTGGCCTGCTGACTAAATTGTGTATAACAGTATCAGAGGTGTAGGAATACAATGCTGAGGTGTTATTTACAAAAGGCAGCATATAACCCTTTGCTATTGAAACTCCATGCAAATGCCCATTACTGTGAAATATTGGATTTCTCACAATACAGAAAACTGTAGCCAAACACAGCTTAACAACACAACATACAAACCAGGTAGAATCAAGATCTGTGCGTTTTACTTTTGTTCAATTTATCAGTTCTCTGTTTCCCTCCTAAGCTGTGTTGATCTACTCTCTCTCTCCAGGTTCTTCTTTGATATTCATGCCAAAATACCAAACAACTTCTCTATTCTGATGACTGATGTGGTGCCATTAACATTTCTGTTCCTGTTTATATTATGTTTTTGAATTTCCTGTACCATCATCATTATCATCATCATCATCATCATCATCATCATCATCATCATCATCATCATCAGCATCATCAGCATCATCATCATCATCATCATCATCATCATCATCAGCAGCATCATCATCATCAACATCTGTTTACTGTACCTTTTGTGTAATGTAAGAAAATAAAATGCTAGTTGTATTATCTATCAAAATAAGCAGTGATAAAACCTACTGGTAAAGTCCATTAGACTGTAAATACAGGAACTATTGACACTTGAATGTCACTCTTCTTTTGGATCACAGTCACATGTCTTATTGTGCAGTGATCTCATCCATCTTAATGTAGTCTGAATAGCTTTACTGAGTCCTTTAGAGAACAAAATCACTTTGGCACAATGGAGGTCGCGTAACTTCACCTTCATCCTTTGGCAGATACAAACCCAGAACACATCACTCAGGTGTCCACGTTATTTATTTATGGAAAAAGGCCCAGATACGTTCCCATGCACAAGTATTTCTGAAGTAAGGCCACTTTTTCCTTCCCCTTTCAAATCTTTCAACAACCCTGCTAACTTAAAGGACTGGAAGTTGGAGGTGCTTCCTGACCCCAGATTGTAATCAGTGCAGACACATCCAATAGAGCCAAGACTGGCCAATTGACCAGCTGGCAATTGGCTTTTCTCCATCCATTTAAAGATCAATATGAGAGACCTCAAGCTCATTTGGTCAACTGTACTGAAGACAGAGGGAAACTAAATGAAGTATTTGTGCCCATAAAGCAATGAAACAGCAGAACGAGTTGTAAACAACATGAGCATAAAGTTTTTTCTCTTTGGCTCAACAATGGAGAACAGATTAGAAAACTTTCACTGAAGATTGAAATACTGACAATTAAATCTGGTAAACCTTGTGATACTCTTCTAAAGAATAAAGGAATAAAGAAGAAATACAAATAATTGAATTATGATTGCTTGCACTGTGGCGTTCTTTGCTTAAAATTATTATTGTTTTGTTTATATGGATTTACAAGGTATTAGAAATAATGCATTTCTAACTAGAGAATAGTTACAGACAAATATATATCTTCAGGTGAAGTGCTGAAATAATGTGCATTATTTCTTTAACAAGTTAAATACACATTATGTGCAATCAAGAGAGACTCCAAAGTGAGAGAACTGGCTGCAAATCAAACTATTACTCAAGGTAGAGATGCTTTCATGGGTTAAAGTATGCAGAGAGACTTATAGGCGAGGAAGAAAATATGTTCTTCTGTTCAGCCTCTCCTGCATTCTACATGGAGATTAATTTAAACCTCACATAAGGTACTGAACTCATTCCATCTCCTCATTATCATGCTGATACAGAAACTGTTTTTTTTCCCCTCATACTTTGTCAGGATTAAAACAGTTTGGGTTTTTTTGCATGAAAGACAAATATGACTGAAATACACCTTCACACTTGGATGACGAATACCGGTGAAGCTCTGCAGGGGTTTTAGACCTTGTATGTTGAGGAGATACGGAAAAAGGAAATCTGAGCTGCACTCGGGCCGTGTTCCTGAAATGTTCCTTCCCTTTTACTCCCCCAGTAAAATCCTTTATCTTAAAGCATGACTGCAGGAAGAGCTGTTCTCTTCAAAAGGCAAATCATATGATGGGAAAATAAATAAAATGAAGGTGGGGAGGGAGACTTCAAAGCATTTAAACTCACATAACGTTTGGGTTGATAAATAAAGCTTTTAGTTGTTTGCTTGTTTGCTTTTTTTGCCACTCAAGTAAATGAATAATTTTTGATATTAAGATCTGTTCTTCCCTACACTGGAGAACTTTCTTTGTGTCAGTGGGCTTATAATACAAAACCAGATCCCAGAGATGGGAACTGTGGTCCAACTCGGAGGCAGGCTCGAGTTACACGTTTGTCACAATTAAAGACTTTAATTTTGACTTGCACTCGAGGTCTGAGTAAGGTAATCAGGGAATGAAAGTATGTGTGGATCATTTGTGTCCATCATTTGAGTAAATAATTAAAGTTACTGCCTCTGAATTACCATAGTGTATACAAATTACCACTTGTCACTGAAAGAGTTAACGGTGGCTTTCAAGTTAATCTGTTTTAATTTCACACCATTGAGCAAGTATTTATATTCAGTGAGACACGGAGTGCAGCTCTGTCTGAGGCGACATATTCTCCTATTGAAGAATGCGTTCGATTTATAATCCAGGGACATTTCAGGTCACAAACCAAACCCCCAGACTGCAGGAGACTAAAGGCTGTCACACACCTAATCCAAAGCCCAACGGTTGACGCACAGTCACGTGGTTGTGGATTGTTTGTGTTTGCACACACCTTTCATACAATGGCGCAGAGTATATGTCAGGATCCTTCCAGACAGGATTCACTCTCCCTTCTTGGATCCTCCAGTTTGCTTTTATGAAACAACCACAATGAGAGTGCCACATCCTTCTACAGACAGCCTCCTCAGTGGACAATGTTTCATTTTAATCTTCGTAGCTTTTCTGGGTGACCATGGCTATGTGGGTGGAGTAGTCGGAAGGTTGTAAGTTTGATTCCAGCTTCCTCCTGCCACATGTCGGTGTGTCCCAAGGCAAGATGCTTAACCCCAAATTGCCTGCTGATCTGTGTATTGGCGTGTGTGAATGGAACGCTAGTGTAAAGCACTTTAAGTGGTCAAAATGATTGGAAAAACGCTATAAGGTGAGTCCATTTACCATTTGCAGTTATTTAGTTAAGAATCACATAGATGTACCTAATTCCTCACTGTGTTAGATAAATATTTCTTAAAAAGAACTTTTACAGATACAAAAACTTACCACTGCATATTAGGAACATTGTGGATAGAAAAAAAGGAGTAGTAAATTTACACCAAAAACTCTTAGAAATTTTCCAGAATTTCTGAGTTTGAAAAGTTGAAAATTGGCTAGTAAAACCTTTGAATTTTTCCAGAAAAACACATGGAAATTTATGAGTTTTAAAGTCACAGATTTGCTGGAAAAAACTCCAACTTATATCAAAAATAATTTTTTTTTATATAATTTGAAAATCAGTTTTGTTGCACAAGAGCATTATTTGATGTCTATCAGCTGCACCTTGTTTTAACTTTTCCCAGTCAAACTTAATAAAGAAGGATCTGGACACAGAGCTAAATTTTTTATCCCATGTTTGAAAATGGGATGGGTGGAGCCACAGACATAGATTAAGTACTTTCAGTAATGTCGTTTTATGCTGTTACAAATTAAAAAGTTTAATTACACACTGCAGCTGTTGATTGGATTTGATTTTGGTGAACTGCACTTGATGAAAGGTGAAGCCTCCGTAAGTTTAAAAGGTCTGAGTTACGCAGGTCAAAAGTGTATTACTGCACATTTTAATACATATGAAGTCTGATGACCTGAAATAGATATGGAAATGAGGATGGAGTGTGTTGCTTCGATGCTATTATTCACTCGAAACTCAAGTGGCTATGCTGTCAAATACAAGTCATTTGCATGAATGTTTCATTTTCATTTCACAAACTCATATCCGCAGTTTCTCACCTCCTCTAACATTCTCCCCTCATAGGTCAGAGCCGAGACCCTCCACATCATGCCCCCTCCACCGATTGTCATGAAGTGAACTCCTGTGGGAAACTGAGGTAAATTGCAACATTTTAATCCCTGTGGACCGTGCAGCTGTAAATTTTTAATCATTGGCGTAGATCTTAAAATTAATCTGGCCTTTGAGTGGAAAGAATTATGTCAGCAGGATAATACAATGTATTCCTGACAAACTCACAGACAAAAGGAAAACTGGACATAAAGTTTTCTTCTAAAACAGATAGAAATAATCCCTTCAAGTGATGTGTAGAGATGCACCAGTCAGAACTAGTCAATTTGCCTAATGTGTAGAGAAGAAAATGTGTTGCCTTTTGTGTTGAGATATCATTAGTTATTTATATTAGGAGGCAAGAAAACGTCAGACTGCACTGAGGAAGCTGCTGTGAAAAAAAACCCCATTATTTTAAATAAAATGATCACAGACTGCAAAGACTTGTAATACTATAACAGGTGTCTAATGTTCACATTGTAGTGAATTTCATAATCACTCACTATTTCTCAAAGAATTTCGAACAGTTCTGTTTCCAGCTTGTAACACTGATGTGTATTCCAAAATTTGTTGAAGAAATCAAAGCTTTCTGTCTTAGGATGCAGGTGGTGAGCCAGAAAAACCTCATTGTAATTTTACGAAGGTGTATATCTGAGCATTTAACTGAAACTTCACTTGAATATATTTGCAGCTTATTATTCTTGTACTGTCAAGAGGCTCATTGAGGGTTTCATTCATGGCACGAGAGTCAAATCTACCTCTCCAAATGATCCATGTTCATGTTAATTTTACATTGTTTGAGTGCAGAAACATCACTAAACTATAAAGTTACTCTTCTAATAGGAAAAGTATTTCACTAGTTTTACATATCAACTGTGTGTCATGAGTGTGACCAAGTCTTTGTCAGAGCATAAATATTTCGAACATGACATATAAATAGAGATATCTATGATGAACCAGTAAAATTTTAGGAGCAACTGTTTAATAAAATAATAATAAAAAAAACCTGATAAATATTTTAACTTGTAGACCATGTTAAACTAAGCATAGTTTAGCTAAAAAGTAATAATAAGTTCTAGCTTTATAAGACAAGAGGCATTCAGTGAAGTTGCCAATATTTCTAGATAAACTTTAAAGCTGGGGTCACAGATTATACAGTCTATGTATTCACACTGTTTTTTGGTTCATAACTGAAAGAGTGGTTCATGTCACAAACTTAGCAACAGAACCTGCTCCTGTATCATAGATTACAGGATTTTTCAAACCAACTGGAGCCACCAGGGTGCATCAAATTCTCATAGAAACTCTCGGGTATACTACAGCTTAAAGGGAACAAGCACAGCAGTAGATGGTGTTAATTGAAATTACTCTCAGGATTCAGATTAGTTATATTTCTCTTTAGATTAAAATATGCTAAATTTAATGGTCATCTAAACATGATTTGGATAGTGTTGATTATTTTCTTTCTTTGGTTTATTTCAATAAGGCCCTTGATTATTTCCAGTGGTTTTGTGTTGAGTGTCCAAATATTTCTCTGTTGTCCTTTTGTTTGTCTAATCAACGTCTGATTTTAATGAGCTATTAGCTTGTATTATGCCAGCTGCTGTTTTTCATTCATGTTCATAATGTCATAGCATTACACGTTTGCAGTTGGGTCAGTGATCTGTGCACACTATCCGACTACGTCCAGATCTGGCTCCAAAAATTCAGACAAGTTTGCAGACTCCAGTCTTTACCTCGTCTCACACAAGAATATTGTTTGTTCTGACTTACCTGCAGACTGCATGCAGCTTCTGAGGATTGATGCAGACCTTCCTCGACTGGAAATCAACAGTAAGAAATGTGTAATTTTGCTCCAGATTGCCGTTTGTTCTTAATTTATTTGTTTACTTAGAATGTAAAAGTGCTTTAAGCGATCAGAATAACAGGAAAAATGTTGTATACATGGACAACATTTAAGGGATTTATTAAACAATATTATTTTACTCACTAGTTAATCCCAAAAAAGCTCCCATGCAAAAATTTTTACTGATTACAATTCAGTGAAACATTCACTCCTAAAACCTAATTTCTTTCCATTAAACTATGAGAGAAAGTCATAAAACATTCTGATAATTTATTGGAAACTTCTAATTCAACCTAGATGTCTCCAGAACACACTTTGACGCTAACCATTTTCTCAAAGCTATCCTTTACGACCATCACTCTTTCCTACTGGGAGCAGGCAGCAGAAGGGGAATGCAATTACCCAAATGTGTACACTCACACCGCCTAAGTGCAGCAAAATATATCACACAAACATCCAGTAGGAAGGGGCAGCCCTGTGCTGAAGCGGTGAGCTGCATGCATCATCGAAGCCTCCTGGGAAATATAAGTCTGCGATTGTTATTCTGTTCTCGGAGCCGGATTCCAAACACATTTTACACCTCTTATTTCTGTGGGTGTAAACGTGCCGGTGAGTTTATCAGTGTTGCACTAGTGATCCGTCTCCTGTGTTTTCTTACAATAATGTGACCTCCAGATGACACACATTCTGTGCATCTCTCCACCACCTGAAGTCTGGGTATTAACAGGCGGCATTCCAGCGGTCTACACCTGGACTGAATGGAAGTATTGTACATATCCAGATGTAGTGACCGCTCACTGGCCTCTACATGCTAGTGCAAACTTCCTTTAGCTTTCAGAGACGCCCTAATTCTTTATGGCACAGATTCGACAGTGTTGGACACACTACTAAGAGATTGTGGCTCCTATTGGCATGATAGCATCAAGCAGTCACTGCTAATCTGTTGGCTGCACGTCCAGGATGTGATTCTCCCATTCCATCCCATCATGAAGGTACTTCAGGATTTGGGGACTGTGGAGGCCATTTCAGTACAGTGAACACAAAGTCATGTTAGAAAAAAACAAAAAAAAAAACAAAACAGCTTCAGATGATAAGAACTTTGTGACATTTTGCATTATCCTTCAGGAATTAGCCATCAGAGAATTCACACATTTTTATCACAGATGGACACGGTATACAGAAATGGGTTAGGTGGTGTTGTAATACCTAAAGTGTGCCAAGAAGATATACTCACACCATCACCTTAAACTGTTTATAAAAGGCAAGACAGATTCATGCTTTGTTTGTGCTATGTACCTGAATTATACAGTTGAAATTAAAAACTTATCAGACCAGGAATTATCTTTCCAATCTATTTATGTCCACATTAGCTAAAATGGTGAAAACGGTACCCTCAGTTTTCTGTTCTACGCAGAAAGGCGTGGCAGCTGCTGTGTTGTTTTTCCTGCTGTAGCCATCTGCTTTAAGATTCAATGTGTGTGTTGAGAGATTGTATTCCACATACCTTGTTTGGAATGACTGCTTACTTGAGCTGCTCCAGCCTATTATCTCAAACCAGACTTCTCACTCTTCTTTTACCTCCTACATCAACAAGCCATTTTTATACCAGTAACTGCTGCTCACTGGATGTTTTCTTCTTTTTGTACCATTTTCTGTAAACTGGGGAAATGGTTGTTTGTGTCAGTCCCAGTGGATTAGTAGCTTCGGAAATACTCTGTCACCAAAAGCACACCGAAATTAAAGTAATTTTATTCTGCCTTTTTCCCCTCATTCTGATGCTCAGAAAGACATTTTGACCATATCTAGATGTCTACATGCCAAGTGATTAGCCTCTTTGCAAGTTGTGTTAACAAGCATTTGAACAAGTGAGGGTATAAAGTTTATCTATATAGCCACTCAGCTGAAGAAAAGCAATACCCCCCATCACACTATTGGGTGTACGCCTTGCACTGCAATGACATAAGACAATAGACTGCGTTAGAAAAGCAACGCGTGACATCAGGCACACATGCACAGAAGTTTAATGTAAATACTCATGCGACACAATGACAATTACAACTCTTATTTAATCTCATGACATTCTGTGCAGATAATCTGTCTGTCCTGATGAAGATTATTCACTACTGCATGCTTGAAGCAGTAGTGAATGTCAAATTCAAATACTCCCTCATTAATTAATTCAGACAGGATCAGTTCAAGTATTCCAAAAATGTAGTTTTCACACAGGGACAAAAGTAATACTTATCAGATTAACACTGAAATCCATTCCCTGTGTCCTGAGACATTTGCACTAAAGAAAGAGGATCATATCAAAAGCAACAAAGATTATT
This sequence comes from Girardinus metallicus, assembly GCA_903067095.1. Lineage (NCBI taxonomy): Eukaryota > Metazoa > Chordata > Actinopteri > Cyprinodontiformes > Poeciliidae > Girardinus > Girardinus metallicus. The sequence continues at coordinate 9,955 of CAEGAE010002314.1, forward strand.
AAAATTTTATAGAGCTTGATTTTCCTCAAAAAAAAAAAAAAATGCACCTTTGGGTTTATACCAATATACCAATGAAGATTAAAACAGTGTCATAATACCTTGTATCCTTTCAGAAAGGAGACAATGTTTGCTGTGAACACTGTTTTAATTTTTTAAAACACATCAACTTCTAAATGTAGACCAACATGAATGACAAGATTTCCTCCCAAGTAAATTGAAGGAAGATAAAATGCCTTAATTATCAGAGAAAACCAACTTTAATGTATGAAAAACTAATAGAAAGATACTAAAGAAAACAGAACGGAAATATATAATCACACTTGACATAGCAAACAGGAAAGAAAAGGCAGAGCAACAAAGTATGTGAGGAATTCTGAGGCATAAAAATGAAAAGATTAATAATAGAAAAATATCAAGGTCATTATCAGTAGCAATTAACAGATGACTTAATGTGAGATTGGCATCTATTACATGAACAAGAAATTGACAGTTTTAAGGAAGTGAGAGTAGATAATGACAATACTTTCTCATTTCAGTTCTTAAAGGAGGTGTTGTTTGGTTATTAGCATGCCTAACATGCCTTGACAATTTATTTTAAACTGAATTGTTTTTCTTTCTTCTGTATTTTTTCCATTTAGAAAGTAGTAGTTTATCTGGAAACAGAAACATCCTAATATTTGATGGGGACAAAAAAGGAAAAAAAGGTGACAAATTGTGTCGTTAAAGCAGGACAAAAATTGCAGACAGGACTGTGGAGCCGCATGGTGCGATGAAACATTATTTAATAACAGAATGAAACTGGACAAACTCACATGGAGGACATAAGAAAGGATATCAGGATTTGAAACCAGGAGAGCATATCAGAAAAACACAGTGCTGGACAAAGGAAACCAAGGAGCAGAAATACTGAGGTAACAGTGGAAAATGACATTGGATCCTGGTGAACTTAATCAGCGAGAATGTGGAAGAGTTGTGGCAGAGTGAGAGCAGGAAGACTGAGGTATGGAGACTATTGAACAATGATAATTCACAGGGCGCTGAACTAGATATAAAACAATTTACAAATCAAAAAAGGGTAAAAGTCTAAAACTAACATGAGAGAACAAATCAAAATGCACCGATTGAAAGACACAAGAAATACGTCAGAAACTAATCACAAAGGAATTCATTCATATGGAGGGTCCATAGAAACAGCAGTGAACACAGAGAAATGAGCTGAGTATGGCAAGACTTTAAAGGCAATTATACACCCCTAAATTAAATTAAAACAAACAGAAAAGCAAAATAGAAACACTCGTCAATCATGACCGAAACTAGCTGCACACTTTCAGAAATCCACCACTCTTTTGCAAAAAAACAACAAAACTTTCATATTTAATGCTGTCATATGAGATCGTAGATGAAGCCAATGGGGAAAGCTACTACTGGATGTTGCTTGAATGTTCTTTGTGAGTCTTTTTTGAATATTCTGGAAGATTCCAAAACAATCAGGCTTTCCTCCAGGATTACCTTGGTTCAGCTTCAGTCAACTTTTTCATAACTCTAGCCAACTTTCCACTTGCTGCCACAGAAAATCATTCCCGCAGCATGATGCTGCCATGATCATCTTTCAAAATGGAGACAATGTGAAAAACATAAACTTCTTAATGTACATCAGAATATTATAAAATAACATACCCTGGCTTTTGTCCACCAACACCAACCCCTTCACAACCATGACTAGAAGTAAACGGATTTGGGTAGATAGATGAAGGCAAAGGAATCGTTAGCAGTGATTAAAGCTATTTTCTAACTTTGTGATGACAGAAAGTGACCAAGAAATGCTAATGGAAAGGGTAATGCCAGCCATTTCCAAAAGGTTACTATTTGCATATTCAGAGGTTTGCCAAGCAAAACATGTGACTGCTTGTAAGTGAAGCTAGTCGTGGTGAGTGCTGCTTGACTTTCATTCTCGGCTGCCAGTCTCTTGTCTGTCGGGCATTTGTCACTTGGTGGTGCTTTAATCACTGACAGACTCTTCCAGCTTCTCAATATTATTATTTCTGGAAGTGAACCAGTGCTCCAAGACCCAAGCAGCTGCTATCAAAGAAGCTTTTTTTAAGAGGTTGAGAAGGTGTCAGGGCTTTCACATATCTGACTTCAAATATAGATAGCAGCAGAAAGTTGGAGTGCAGCGGGGGTGCGTTCAGCAGCTGTTCCAGTGAATCCTGGCTCTTGTAGTTCTAGTGGTTTCTGTACAGGAAGCCATGGGTCAGTTTCAATACATATAACATATTTATGTTGAGTATAGATGTGACTTGATGAATTTGAACTTGAATTCATTAAGCCCTTGATTTTTTTTTTTTTTTACTGAAAACGCTGAACATCTGGAAGGACTTGTGGTCCATTGTGGTTCAGCTTTATATCTCACACTGTTGGAAGTGAACCAGTGCTCCAGTTTCCACTGTTTTTTCACCATGAAGCAAGGTTTCATGGTGAAAAATGGATGTGCTTGTATCTAGCACCATCCATTTCCCATCAACTCCTACTGGATTCTTAGTCTCTGCTACAGAGAAGCATTTTCACAGCATGATGTTGCCACCACCATATATCACCACTGAGCCAATAATGTTTTCTTCTCACTCTTCCATGAAGGCTGGATTTGAGCACTGCCAGGCTAACAGTTGTCATGACTGACTTTTTTTTGGTGCTCCTCTGATTAATGCTCTCTTTACCTGTGAAGTAAGATGGACAGCCATGGCCTGGTATGCTTGCAGTTGTGCCATAGTCTTTTCATCTCATGATGGATTTGAAAGTACTGCATGAGCTTTTGAAAAGTTCGATTTTACAACCTGACTGATCATTAATTATTTCTAAAGGCAGTTGGTTGCAATAGATTCTGCTTAATGGTATCAGATAAAAAGAGGGCAGAACCCCAACGCATACCACTCTATCCAGATTTTATTTTCCTTCCTTTAGGTTTGATTCCAGCTTCTAGGTTAGATTCTAGCTTCCTGCTGTCGCATTTTGATTTGCCCTTTGGCAAGGCGAAACTCCAAGTTGTCTAGTGATTGGTGTATTAATGTGTGCACAATTGTAAATACAACTGGGTGAATGTGGCTTATGAGTAAAGTACTTCCAGTGGTCAGATTAGAAATGTACTATGTATATTAATTTAATTTATTTACACAATTAATTAGTACTTTTTTAGTAAATCTATCACATAAATAAATAAATTCCAATAAAAAAAAAAAACTTTTTTTGTGGTTGTAACAGTATGCCCAATACATGAACCATAAAAGCTAAATGATTTACAGCTCAAGTTCTGTGTCTTTCAGATTCCAGGTAGCAAAAAGTCAAAAAACAGGGTTCCTAGAAGTTTGTTTAGAATTTTTATCTTGTTTACTTTGATCCTTGGTTTACAAGTCTTTAGTAACAGCATTCCTGCATGTTTCAGATAAAGTATTGTCTTAAGTAGGTAGAGCATTACCACTGACAACTTGAGCACAAGGTGCAATGCTATCTGTGCAGGTACAATCATATAGGGAGATAGTGTGAAGCAGCATGAAGCCTCAGACTGTGTGGAGTTATTGTGCTGAAGCAGGAGATGGGAAGGCACAATAATGATTGTTTGAAATTTCATCACTGGTTTCCTCCATCATGCTCATGCACCAACACACTGTCTACTTCTCTCGTCGTTTTAACAGCTATCATTCCTCCCTATGGGGATCTCGTTGTCAATTCCTCTCAAGACTCATAATTGCTTTGCTGGCCTCTCCATGTAATGGCCCCTTACTGAGTAATCCTGAGCACGGGGTTTGTGCTATGCCTTTAACTAAAGATTACTTTATTGATCCCCCCTTCCCTCCATCTCTCTCTCTCTCTGTAAGTCTCATTTCTCAATCTTTTCATGGCCAGTGGTAATTTCCTGAATGCTATCCTTTGCTTTTTCTAACTGCTGGGTTCACATGACTGCATGCAATGCAAAGCTCTGTCCCTGAGGTAAAATATTCTCTTAGTAAATATATTGCTTTGTTTTTGTACTGGGAGTTGTGCATCTCTTCAGAGTAGAGAATTCATTGTGGTTGGCGAAAGAAAAAAAAAAAATATTGTAAAAACTGCTATGGCATGGTTGGTTAGATGTGAATGTTCTCTGCAGCTCTCATGACAAAAGCAGAAAAGCATTTACTACCATTGAAATACAGGCAATGATAAATAATTTCTAAAGTTTCTCCACCTTTAATGAGGCAAATAATCTGCAAAATTCAGCTGAAAAGCAAAAATATCTGTTAGCTGAGGAAAATAAAGCCCTAAAACCTTGGTTGCACATGTGAGCACACCCTAAAATTACTTAACCTGGCCATTTTATCAAAAGTTGATAAAAACACAAGACATACTGGCTTTTTCAAGGCTGGCAGTAGCATTACAAGAACAGCAGTCCTATCAAGAAATGATTCTTCACTCTGTGTGACAACAATCTGCTGTCTTGTTCATGTTTCAGGAATATGAAGAAAGGCTCCAAGACAAAAACTATCCTCTCAAAGAAAACACTCAGGCCTCGCTAAAATTTCCTAAAAATTTCGTGGCACAATGTGTCAGGGTGTGATTGAACCCAAACTGAAATTTGTTTGGCAAAATAACAACAAACAAGCAATCAAATAACAACACTGCATATCACCAAAGTAACACACCATGCCCATTGAAAAATATTTGTGAGAAGTGAATAAACTGGAAATACAGGTTAGTGAGTCCAACAAAAGAACACCATAGGAGGAAAAGCAAACATCGGGAAAAATCTAGTCAAAGTTTAAAGGTCCACTATTATGCAAAGTTCACTTTTTCAATGTTTCTGTAATTTTATGTGGATATCTCCTGCTTCTAGAAACAGCCCAAGAGCAACAAAACCCTATTCTAGCTTGTTGAAGGAAGCCTAATACTGCACCTTTAAACTTAAATCATGCTGTATATTTGTGGGATCTATGAAAACACAAATGGGCCACAGATGTATCACAATCAGTTATTTGAAGAACGTTTGCATGCTAAAACTTTTGCATGGGCAAATGTGAGTCAAGATTTGGGATGCTGATAAACTAAAATCAAAGAAGACTGAAATTATGAAAATATTTGTTTTATTATTTAGTGGCTTATTTTACCTACTTTTCCCCAACACTCATATAATTCTTTTAAAAACAGTCTATATGTAAGAAAAATATGGTTTTTTTTAAATCTTATAAACCTGGAAATTTAACAATTGCATCTGCACTTTTTTAAACTAAAGTAAATCATGAAGACCTAAAAACATTTAACCACTGGGTTGGAGAAAAGACTGATGTGCAAGTGTGTTTTCCCTTCTCTGCTTCACACACATGGACATATTTACTGTCTCTTTCTGAAGTCCATTTCACAGGCAGTTTAACAAGTCCTCACCAGGATATTTTCTGACATTCCCTCTTTTTAAACTACAGTTTCCTTTGTGGAAAAGCTGTGATTTCCTCTAAATTAACTTCATATATCTTTTGTTTATTGTAGTGACCAACAGAAGTCGTAAAATTTGTACTCATGGAGTGAGCAATGTTGGAACGTTATCTGTTGGTTTTAGATAATATAACAAAATACTATTATAGTTTTTTTTTGTACAACACATCAGTAAAGTGGAGTATATTACATGCAATGTTGAACACAAATTGAACATGTTAATGTTATGAGTATGTCAAAAAAGAGGCCAAAGGGGATGATTATAAACGATGATGCATGTTCAGAGACAGTAAGAAAGAGCAATTAACACGAAAAGTCAGGAGAAATACTTTAAAACCAATTTAGAAAAAAAAATATATTTTTATAGGTATATTTATGACCCACATGCTCAAACACTCTCGGGAGACAACATTTTAAAATGTTTATTTTACAAGAAGTGAGGTAATGAAGGGATGAAAGTCTGTGGTGCTGGAGACTGGGACACAGTAACACTGTGAGGAAATGGGAGAGGTAAGTGAAGAAAAATTGACAATTGAGAATTAATGGAGAATATGAAGGAAGGAGCTTACTGGAGAAGAAGAAGAAGATGAACGGCTGAATCTGATGTCGGATTGTGACGTGACTTGGTCGAGTGGTTTGATGAGGCTTGGAGCTGAGCGGCACTGAAGAAGCTGGAGGCTTGGAAGGATGAGCAAGAACAAAACACTGGAACCTGGAGGAGGACTGCAGAAAGAGCATTGGAGGGCGGACAGGTAGGTTTGCTGGAGGATCCGGATGATGAAGAGGAGCGTGGAAGTGTGGAGGATTGTTGCAGAAGTGAATCATGAGCAACAAAGTCCGAGATAAGCTCGGTCAGTGAGTCAAGAGTTAGCAGCTCAGAGGCAACCATGATGGAAGAAGCACAATGAAATGATAAACAAAGACTGTGAGCAGGATCAAGGAGCACAAGAAAACATAGAAGACTTAGGCTACCACAGTGGTTAACATTCAGGCAAAAACTGTTTGGCAGCCAGCTCCTCTTCTCCTCCTGCTGATGATTTGATGTCCAGGAACACACCTGCTGAGCTCCACCCTCTGGTGATATCTAGATCTTTGCAGCGCCCCCCAGTGGAGAACCTGCAGCTATAAAACAGGGAAAGAGAGAACCAAAACACAAACAGGACGATCCAAATTAATCACCATTACAGCCTTTATGAAAGGGTTTGTTCATGATATTTCTACATAAGATTGCTTACGTCAGAGTTGAAAATCCGCTGACAGGATTCTGGCATACAGGATACCGGGGATTTCAATGGTTTAGTGGGTGGATGGTTTAGTCCTTAGAATAGCTGTTGCACTCTCCCTGTAGTTACACAGGACCACTAATGCCTCAAACTATATCATATCAAATGCATTCTCTACCTCTCCTCCTCTCTAGTCAAGCAGATCTGTAAACATGTGACCAAGCACTACGGGGTCAGCCTGCTGACACTGAAGAGTGGAAGTCAGAAAAACTCTTCCCATAAAGCCCGGAAACAAATAGCCTCTTGTGGCACTTATTAAAAACTCAGTAGTCACAAAACAGAAAAGCCTTGTCCCTACCAGTGGTGCATAAATTAAATCTCCCTGTTTGTCTGTGACATTCAGCAGAGGGATGTGCAGAGCTATGGATCTGCAGGGCTAACCCACAGTGGTATGAAGAGGTAGAATAAGATTCAGGGGAACATCATCACCACTAGTTTCAATACAGATTTGGTGGAGTTTGGAAGAGGGGGCCAAGTTTATTTGCCTAACAGCAATCACTGATAATTGGTTATTGTGTCCTGAGATATGTTTGGGAACAAACCATGCTCAAACAGAAAGATTAAACTCATACCATTATATTTCAGCAATTGAAACAAGGAAAATTATCATTTGCATTTTTACAAAGTAAATTTTTTATTAAATTTAAAATTTAAAATCTTTCAATTTAGCTTTGCTAAAGACATCACATTTAATAGCTTTTCTTTCTAAAAAAAAAAACAAACAAATGTTAAAAATCTAAACCTATGATGTCTTAAAATTAAAGTTTTTATGGGGCCCCTCAGGAGTGAGTTCACTTTGCTTTGGGAGATAATAAAATAAATATTTTTCCCCAAGCATTTCTGCTTGAATATTTTAATTTAAGATTCACTTATCCCGTTTAATTAATATGTTTTAAACACAAAACAACTGCAGTAAAAGTATGCAATTAACTGAAGTGAACAAAATGCTGAAGGCTCTTCACGCAGAATGGCAACGACTGACATGGAAGAAAGTTTCTTGGTGAGCGTTCTCTTCTTGGGTTTGCGTCTTCTCACTTCCTGAGTTTTCTTCTCTGTAATGGCGGAAGGTATATGAATACGCGTAAAGTCTGAGAAATCAGATCGTATTGGCACATCAGGTCGTAGAACATAAAAACTGTTTTTTGAGCTGTGAATTGTTGAACCATGTAATGTTGTCATTCAGTTTGAGCTGGAGCTGAATATATGTGCATACATGTTTATTTTCTGCTACTTACTTAGCAAGTAGGAGAAGTACAGCTAGAATTCGGCAAATGATTTTTTTTCAGTGACAGATCAGATGTAATACAGTTGTAACACTGTTGGGACACATGGTGGACTGAGAGAGGTGTGTATATGAACCAAAAAACTGGGACGTTTGAGGTGACTAATCAGCCAACTCACTGAGCAATCCAGAGCTGTCTGTTGCATCGTTTTTAGAAAGTTTGCTTATCATGTGAGGTGAAATAAGCATTTTGCAAGTGTTTAGCATAAAGATGTATTGTCTGAGACTTTATTATTTTAAGTGATCATTTTTATAGACATATGCTAAGTAAACAAATAGAATGGGGTCTGAGGGAGAAGCTGTGGTATTTACGGCATGCTGCTAATCTCTATCCCTTATGACAAAAATATAACAGGGACAGGCTGAGAATAATAATAATCATTCGCTGTCTATAATAACGCAGAAGGAAATGCCTGCCAACAAATTTGCTGGATAACATAGCTGTTATCTTAGGCCACTAACAATACAGCGCTGACTTTTCCTGCTGATGCGGTTTCATACTTCACTACTACTGTCGGCGATAACAGGATGGATTCTTTACATCTTATTCCAGATTAACATGGACTTGTGATGCATTTCTTAACTAAAATCAGAACTGACACTGAAAATGGAAGGGCGCTGCTTTGGCATAAGTACGTGTAACAGATATTGATTGGTTCATGTATATTCATAATATTTTTTATTGCTCCAACGAAACTCAGAAGAAAACAAATAAGCAACTAGGCTTAAGAAAATCTCAACTCCTCTATGCATTTCCCTGACCAAACCGTCTGCACACTGAAGCTACCAGAAAGAGCAGTAAATTGTAGAAGCAGCCTGTGAGAATAAATAGGT
>CAEGAE010002316.1:0-16863 GCA_903067095.1 Girardinus metallicus
TATCTATCTATCTATCTATCTATCTATCTATCTCTCTATCTATATATATATATATATATATATATATATATATATATATAGGTGTACCAGTAGCAAGTTAAAGGTAAATTGAAGTATGCATATTCAAACTAACATAAAATACAAGAAAATAGGTCAAATTTTAATCATAATAAAAAACTAATAATACTGTGCAATTTCTAAAAATAGCACTCAGATCAAAATAAATTTTCAACTGCCTAGGGTTATTTTAAAATATAGGTACAAGATGAACATTTTTGTGCATAGAAAACAACAACAACAGACTATGACAAGTGGTCAAAAGTTTATAAAATGCTTATAATTACATTGGACAGGTATTTATACAGAAGCTGATGATTATCTAAACAAGAAATGGACTTTGAAGCTCTCAGTGGTTGCTGCAGTTTTCTTAGCATTGAGATTTGAAGATTTGTTTTACCTTCGATTTACATAATTATGGGTGCTTGTCTAGTCTAGTTTCTAAAAGGTGGTTGATTTTAAACGTTTTAATTGTTGCTTTGACCATATATGCAAATTTAGGCAAATCCCTATTTCTTGACTTATGGAAATGAGCACACAAGAACCTTACTTAAAATTGCATGTTCATTCAGTTTTTCTATTCTGAAGCGGTTCAAAGGGAAATGTCATATTGTGATGCAGGGAAACAAATCCTTAAATACCAATATTAAGTAATTACATTGCAATAAAGCCTGTAAATGTGGATGCTGCTCTAACGTTGTATATGACTTAATATCAGTGAATTCCAAATACTGACACAAGAAGTAAAACTTAAAGGTGCGGCTTGACTGCAGCCCTCTACTAGAAAGAAACAGACGTAAACAAAAATGTTAATTCCTGATAAGAGCCCTGCTAACCTATGTGGCATGGCAGATCACAGGACATGCAGGTTTTGTGTCAAACCTGTCTGACGACAGTCACCTTACTTAAGTATAAAGAAGTTTGAAATAATTAGTAATGTATTTCCAAATGGTTCTTTTTATTACATTTGATATAATACAAGATTAGAATATTATGATCAGGCCAATAACAATACAGAAGTTTGTTTGGGCTTAATGCTACCCGCTTCTTGTTTATTTTCAAAAGGAACATTTAATGTAGCAAACACGCCTCATCGGAACACATTTTTTAATTTACTCACATCTACCTGTAGCTAAAGGAAAACCTCTGAGGGCATAATTTGTGTGGCCTTACAGTGACACAGTTGGAGAGAGCTCAATAACACTGTCCCATTTTGAGGACTATGTCAATTTCCTTTACTGCAACAGATCATTATTAAACAGAGTCTTTACTTACAGTTTATGAAGCAATTAGAAAAAACAGAATAAGTAGTCAGGTGGGTCTCCAGAATTTCACAAACATATGAAATAAGAGTGGGCTGACTAAGCATTGTTAATTTCTAAATGTATAGGGTTTGATTGCTTTTCTGCTTCCAAATAAGTAAAAATGAAAAGTTAATTACAGACTTTTCTTTTACATTGTGCACGTTTTGTAAATTAATGCCACCGGTAATGTACAAAAAGAAACACTGGTTGTTTATAGCTTCAAAATATTCAAATAAAATAAAAAATTTTGTTTTCTGATCAAAAAGAGATTAAGCAAAAGCCAATACAGTGACACAGAGCAAACATGTGTAACTGTAGACCTTTTATGGTTAAACTAAAAGCAACTTTCTTATCTTTACTCAGGTCAGTTTGCAGTGGTAAACTGAGAACAATCACGCATTCAACCTGCTGTTGTTTTTACACTGATAGCTTCTATAAAACCAAATCTTATGCAAACACACCCAGTAGTTGTGGATGTAAGGGAAAATTTATGGATTGGATAAAGCACATGACCAAAGTGAAGACCAGCCTTCAACAGTAATGCAACACCTGTATGTAAATAAGGGCAATATAGGATCATCCCAGCTCAATTTGACAGGTTACAACTCTCTAGTAAAAGGACAGCAGCAAAAATAATAATTTAAATCTGTTTCAAAATGATTTATTGAACATTAAAGATGTCTTGTGCTTTGGGATTTGTTGGAGTTTTAGTTAAACAGCTGGAGCTATGTCTCTGAAAACCTTTTTGATTCCTCTCAGTTGTCTCAGTCTAGAGATTTCTTCCTAGCAGCAGAACCTGCTGAGTGAAACCAAGTTTGTTAGCTGATTTCATCCTTTCCAGTTGATGACAGCTAACAAATGCGGGATTGAACAAACCTAATTTATTATGCAAACATTTTAATAAATGTGTCTAAGGGGGGAGGATTAATAACAATTTGGGTTGATTCGCCTTTAGTTATCCTGACAATCTCTGACCAGTGTAAAATCTGTTTCCTACAAATATTGCCACCAGAACGCCTTAAGAAATGCTGAAAACGCTATAATTTACAACATGATTGACTGATCAGAAGATTAAAATCAATTGTATTATTTAATATAAGGTGTAAAATACAGCCTGTGTAGATGAACTTTGCTTGGTGACAAGAGACAAGAAGGTCTAATTGGTTAACTTTCTTTTATTTCTTAAACAAAAAAGACAATAATGCAATGCATTTTCACAGAAAACTAATACACCAGTGCATTAAAGAGAAAGATCCCTCTGAATATTTTAATTTATTTTATAAACTTTGTGACATTAACATTGCTCTAATAGATAAAAAAATGTTCTTCAAATTGTGCTTCAATTGTGCTTAAATCAGTGCAAAATAATTGAGTTCATTTTAAAAAGTGTAGATATTGTAGTTTTTAACTGGTTCCAATGTCAAAAAACCTGAAAATATTATGGAATATTTCTAAAATCTCTCTTCAGGTTCAGATTTGAAAAGTCTAAATATGTTTGATTTGTTGCTAGATGTGTACAGCTATAGTGCATATATAATTTAGACGTTTTAAAGCCCTTTACTTTGGCTGTAAAGGGCATCAGAGATCAATTTAAAGATCTGAAGCATATGCTAACTTTTGTAGTAGCTAGCAGTTAGCCAGTTGTAGTTTTTTCACAGTGAAAAACTTCCTTTTTGTCTTCTACTCTTTTTTTTGTCAGGTACCAAAATTCTACCACACAAACGGTTAAAGGGACAGAAAACATCTTCAGTGCTTGTGCAACTTAATGTTCCCAGCTAGCCTGATGTGTTGTCTTTAGTACCTGACTCTGTCAACACAACTGACCAATAACTCAAAGGCTGGCTCCTCTCCTACTTCAAAATGACATTGATGCACAGCATCAAGTAAAAGCACTCACCAATGGCCCTTAATAATAGCCTGGACAGGAAGAGCATATTACACAGTGCTTTTCGAGAAAGATTTCACCTAGACGAGAAATGTTATGTCATTTTCATGTTGTAACTTGAAGATTACCAAATAAATTTTACTTAATATTGCTGTGCTCTGCACAAAGGCACAAATACACACAGATAGAAACATCCTCTTTGTCAGATTCAAATGTTCATTGCATCTTTTCTCTTTCCCCTCTAGTCTCCTGGTTGCAATGGCCACGGTAGTGATGGAGCAGATTGGCCGGCTTTTTATCAACGCCCAGCAGCTCCGGCAGATCCCTCAGCTGCTTGAGTCAGCCTTTCCGACGCTGCCTTGCACTGTGAAGATTTCTGATGTCCCAAGGGTGTTCCGCGAGCGCCACATCCTCACAGGCTACAGGCAGACGGACCAAAGCTGGCGGTACTACTTTCTCACCCTTTTCCAGAGGCACAATGAGACCCTCAATGTGTGGACCCACCTGTTGGCGGCCCTCATCATCCTTGTGAAGTGCCAGGAGATCTCAGAAACTGTGGATTTTCTGCGTGATCCTCATGCCCAGCCCCTCTTCATTGTCCTCCTGGCAGCCTTCACCTACCTCTCCTTTAGTGCTCTTGCCCACCTCCTCTCTGCCAAATCAGAGCTCTCATACTACACCTTCTACTTCCTCGACTATGTCGGGGTGTCCGTCTACCAATACGGGAGTGCTCTGGCGCACTACTACTATGCTATAGAGAAGGAGTGGCACAGTTCAGTGCAGGGCTTCTTTCTGCACACTGCTGCTTTTTTGGCTTGGCTCACTTGCTTCGGGTGCTGCTACGGCAAATACGCAAGGCACGACCTCCCCAAGTTTGCCCACAAGCTCCTCCAAGTGGTGCCGTCGGCGTTGGCTTACTGCTTAGACATCAGCCCTGTGGTCCACCGCATCTACAGCTGCTACTGGGAAGGCTGCTCCGACCCAATAGTGTGGTACCATGTCTACCACGTGATCTTCTTCCTAATCAGCGCCTACTTCTTTTGCTGCCCACACCCAGAGAGTCTGCTCCCTGGGAAGTGTGACTTCTTTGGGCAGGGCCACCAGATCTTCCACGTGCTTGTGGTGGTGTGCACCCTGATGCAGATTGAAGCACTGCGAACTGACTTCACAGAGCGCCGCCCGCTCTACGAGCGTCTCCACGGAGACCTTGCCCACGACGCCGTGGCGCTCTTCATCTTCACCACCTGCTGCTGCGCTCTCACCGCGTTTTACGTGCGCAACCGTGTGCGTGCCTCCCTCTACGAGAAGAAGGAGTGAAGATGGAGTACATCCAAAAGCAAAGAGGGTTAATTTATTTTACTCTGTAGTGACGGTTTTAAAATAATTAACATGTTTTTGTCTATGAGAAATATTGGCTTGTGACAGTGACTTTTGCTTATTTCTTCTGCCAAACTACAGTAAAGTAACATGACTGAGGATGTGACATACAGTGAGGGAAAGGTAAGCTGGGACTGTGTTGGCTGTGCCATGCAAATTCTACTCAGCTGTTAACATGCGAAAATTTTTATTTTATACAGGTGAGCAGATACATTGAAGAGTGTTTTAAAATGCCCTTTGAACTTTGTTCTGTATAAGCTACCTGCCTTAATCAGATTGTAGCATTTTAAGTTATGCAAACAGTTCAATCAAAATTCATTGGCTAGAATCTAATAATTCCAAGCCAATATCCTTTTTTTTTTTTTTACTCAACCTTTTATTATAAAAGCAGGTATATTTGTCATTAATGGATAGTCTTGACTTTTTGAAGTGAGGTTATATAAAGTTATTATAAGTAATAATTTCCTTACCTGACTGACCATGAGCTCATAGAACGAAATAATGAGTCTTCAGCGCGGTGGTAGGGTAACAGCTAGTCTGATGGGAAGGCCGTGCAATGAAACAGGTTTAGAAATTCTGGTAGTGGTATTTTTAGTTTAAGCTAAAAATACTACTACCTGAATAAAAATATGGAGAAAAAAATATCCCTGGAAAAATGTGGATTAAGAGATTTAGTGGATGATGTAGAGAATTCAAGCAAGGCTGATTTTTGAAACCGAATCTCAAAAAATGGACCAATCCTCTTTAAGTCAAATATAATATTCTTGATATGCTTATATACTGACGTTATATCCTAGTCCGAGCTGAGCAGCGATTTGCTTTTCATACTGGTCATCAACTAGCCAGAAGCAGATCTAGGGTGACTTCATAGTAGGGCTGCAAAATATCAGAAAAACACGCTGAAGTTCCCAGATACGGCATTAATGATTTATGATTAATCCACGTTTCTGGATTTCTTTATAAATTTTCTTATTCATGATGTTCCCCACCACTTACAAGCTTTAGCATCTTCAGCAGCTGAAGGTATAAATCAAATATGGGCACAGAGGATGAAGGTTACAGAAACTATTATCTAAAATAACTTCTTAGAACCTCTGTTAAAAAAATTACAACTATCTGTATAGTTCCTTCAGGCAATTCCTGGCAAATATCTCTAGCATAATTGAGGACATTTTAGTAAGCTATTTGAAAGCCAGTTCTTGTATTTAAATAAGACAACAATATTTATTTGGTGACCTTCTTTGAAAATGACACTGGTACTCTGTATTGGTTCAGTGATGGATCACTGGAGTCTTTTTCGTTGTGTAACAAATATAATTCATGTTGTTTTTTGATCTAAGGGCTGAAGTGTCAGCTTTCGCCTCACATCCCATGATGTCAGTGCTTTGCGTGCATGTTTTTAATTAGTGACGGTGATGAGAGTTGAGCCACAAATGCCAAGTCTGAGTTGGAATGTTGAAGTTTTAGATTGGGTTTTTTTGCTTTCTCTTTTGTTTCTGTCTTTTTTTATGTGCCTCTACGCATGTCCTTTGGTACATACTGTGGATGTTAAGTGTGTGAATGTCAATGAAAGCTTAGCCTTGCACTTTTTTTCTTACTTTGTAAATAAGTTGTACTTCTCTCTAGAGAGCATTGTCTCATTTTTACTACATCTCACACAGGTTTTGTTTTCTAATGGAATATATCGCATTCATATTTTTGTCAGACTTTATTGGTACTAATGCATTGTTTCATACTGCTGTTTTTTTTACTTTGAAGAAGACATTTATTGTCTTCAAAGTCCTTGGTTGACTTTTCTCATGAGACTTTCTCACATGGCTTTACAGAAAATGTCACTTGGATTTTTGTTATAAAATCTCAAATGTCAGAAATGATTAATATTCATTACCTCGCCCTCTGTTCACAACCGTGTTTAATGTGCCAATCAATCTGTTATTACTTCAGTGATGACGGTACTACTGAGAGATGACTAATCTGAATTTTTGTCTTGGCTTACGATGCTGTTATTGGTGAAGTTTAAGCATCACAGTCCAAAACTGTGAAACCTGAACTTTAATTATGGCATTTTCCAACTTGGTCTCATTATGCACTGCCTGAATCAACATTGTACATACTGTAACTGACAGTGCTGGCTATGTTTACATGCATGAAAACTGTATTTCTTCTGGTTTTGCGTGGCTTCTCTGAAATGATGTGATGCAAAACAATATAAAAAAAAGCTTGAAGAGAAAGACTTGGTTCCAGTTCAGTTGCAGTGAAAAGGCGAACAGCGGGATTCAGGCTGTCTTCACGCAGTCTAATGCTTTACTGAAAGGTGTCTTTATAGGCAAATGATTTCCTGTTGGTAAATGATGTCTGTAAACATCTCACCAGCCCTACTTGTATAGTAGCATAAGGACCAAAGCAGTGACTAGGCATTTAACTTTATGTCCTCTGTGAATTATTAAAAAGGAGAGGGAACAGCTGTAGAGCTCATAGCAGCATGGATAATCTCATAGATTATCCTAGTTGTATGGTGACAAACTGTTATGAATATGGCCAGTATTCTCTGTTCATGTGTATGTAAACATAGCCTCAGATGACACTTAAAGTTTCTCTTTATTCTTTTCAAAAAAGCAGGGTCAGAGGGATCAGAATGGTTTCTGTCTCTAACTGTACTAATATGATGTGCTATTTAATAAAAATAAAGTGTTACTGTAACTCAAAGAGTAATATGTTTTTTTCCCTCCCCCACCTAATAAATTTGACAACTCATCAATTTGGAGCTGTTCTTTTTGAAGAAATTAAAACAACTTAAATATGTACATTTAAGTTATATATAAAATTATATATAAAATATATCAAATTATTTTTATCTACTGTTTAAAATTAGACGGGACTTTCCCAAAAACAAATGTCAAAGAAATGTTACTTTTATGATATTTTTGTTTCATATGTAATTAAATATGGCATGTTGAAAAATATATCCTTCACAATAAGCAGTGAAAAAAAGTTACATTATGGCAATCAAAACATATTAATTGCAGACTAGCATTTTGCATGTTTCTGCTGGTATTTTTAAAGTTTATATTTGGTGATTAACTTCAATTCTTTCAGGTTGGAAAGCCTCCTTGCAATCACCCTAATCTTTAGCTCTCTCCACAAATTCTTAATCAGTTAAATTGACAGAATTTGTTGATTTCTTGGATGGATCATGTTGATGTGAAAGCCTCACAACTGAAAAATAAATGTACATAAATCTCAAGCCCATATATAAAGTTTGTTTCTACACAATAATTACTGGCTGTACAGTGCTGAAGTTTTACAAATTGTTTTGCATGCATGTTTGGTGCACAACCCTGATTCATTCATAAATAGGACATTGTGGAAAATGCAGCAAGTCTTACATATCCCCTTAATTGCATAACATGAACTCAAAACATACTTAGGTTCCTGCACTGTTGTATTGTAGCACTCAAAAAATTTTGTTGTTTTTCTCAAATCACTGAAATTGTGAGTCAATGTTAAAGTGTTCGTCATGATACAGTTAAAAGCAGTTCAAACGTGTTCATGAACATGGCCGTCCACCTACAAGGACAGGAAAGAAGCCAAAAAATCCTGTACAAGATGAGCTGTGGAGATCCAGGCCCAGGAGGGAGAATCTGCTGGTAGGAAAATCATGATGATTAACATCATGATGATGATGATGATGATGAAGCCATGTTGGATGAACTGGTGGAGTTTCCAGGAAAGAGGTGAGTATACCATCAGAGGTGGAGGCCGGCAGGTGGTGCTGTTTTGTGCTAACGGTGGCCTCTCACTAGCCTCTTTGTCTTCATGCTGTCATGATAGCCGGGAATACAGATTAACCAGTGAATGGATCATCCAGACACAGCTGTCTTTATACTATGGTTGAGACACAAACACTGCACTCAGGTGATCTCCATTCCACTCATTGTGAGATTATGAGCTCCAGTTGGCTGAACCTTTGTTGAATTAGGCCAGTCACATTTAAAGACGGTGAATATTTATGCAATCATCTATTTGAATTTATATGTCTTTATTTATCATCATTTTGTAAAAATCTGTTTTTACTTTGACATTGAATTTCTTTTTATTTTTTCCCCCCGAAAAAAGCCACAGTTTGTTAATCATGATTGATTTTGGTAAGCAATAAAAAGACTAAACATTCAAGGGGGCGAATATTTTTTAAAGTTTGTAGTTGCAGAATATAAGGAATGCCAACACACTGTAACTGTTCACCATTTTGTAGAAGAAAGAAACATGTATTTGCTATCCACTGCAATCACAAGATTTTAACAAATAGTGTGTTTGGACAGAGATTCTTCATTCTCTCAGTGACTATGTTTGAATGTAGACTCATTAGCATCAACCTGCTACATCGGCGAAATCAAGAGTTTTCAATGCCAGAGGGATACATCACTTTATGGTTCATCTATATATCACAGTGCCTTGAAAGCATATTGTTTAACCCATAATTCCATCAGTATTTATGTGCTCTATCAAATGCATTACAGGCTGTTAATTCCTTAAGCTGTATCCATTAAGTGTTAAATACCTATTACTCAACTCGGGATTGCTTCTGCACCACTAGAGGGCAACCTTGTCATTTGATAAGAGCCCCTTTTTAAAGCAGTATAAAACGTGACACTATTAGGCAGTGTATTTTGGGAATAAAATAATTAATAATGGGTTAATTCACAACCTATTCACAAATACTTTGAGCGGATTTTTAAATAAGTCGTTCATGACAATGGAGTTTTAGTTAGACAAAAAATGTGATCTGTTACTCTGATCATTGGGCTGAAATATAATGACAGTAGTGATGTAATGTGAGCTGATCACTTTATGAAAAAATAACATGCACAATTCCTTTTATTCAACTCCATCAGCTCTAAATGGCTGCTGTAAAAAGAGCAATTCATCATTTGGGGTTTCTCTCTATTGATGAGCTCCAACCTTTTGGAAATGCTTTTATCTCAAAAAAAAAAAAAAGGAGAAATGTGACATTTAAGCAGGTATAATTCCAACAGGGGGCACAAGAGATCCTCGCGTATTTCTAAATATAACCCTGCTTCGTTACTGATGTGTCCTAGCACTTTATAAAGCACATAGGGGTCAGTTTAGATACATTTGTTGTGACCACTCACAGAATTCATTACAAGCAATCTATATCTTTGATTAAACTGCAACTTATCACAAACTGTTCCCCTCCTTAAAAAAATCAACCTTCGGTGGAAATAAATAATTGAGTCATTTGCGTAAAGAAGAACATTGACAGTAAATCAATCCTAACCCTGATCCTGGAGCAACATCAGGAGCATCATCTAGCCCACACTGTAGTTTGTGGGTGGCACATATAGTTTAAAAATGCGTACATGCATGCTCTGTACGTTAAGGAGAAATTGAGATGATTCTGATTTTAATGCTTATTTTTATTTATATTTACATGGATTCTTATTACATTTTGGAGGATTGTGTGGGTTTATAGATCATTTTGCCTTTAATTTGTATTCATGAGTAGTCCTGTTTATGATGATCAACTTGACTTTATGCTCTCCATCTAAATATATAATACATATTTTTTCCTCTGCATAGATGTAATTTCCTATTTTGTGTTAATGAGAACAAGGTAGTTATGGACAAGAATCATTGAATTTTAAACCCAGAAATGGGCTCTTGATACGTCTGCGTTAGATTTGATTAATTCACAGTAATACACACTCAGACGGTCCTAAATCAAATGGCAGAGATAGTGATAATTGCCTTACAGGCTGCTTCCTGTCCTCTAACTATCAATTTCTTTCTCAGACTCCATCAATTTTAAGAGGTCTGTTTCTGGAGCCACTGAGCGTCCCTCTCTTTTGTCCTCACACGTCTCCTTTCCTCTCCTGGCGGCTAGTTGCTTTACACGAGGACTGCTCGTCTCCATTTCTTTACTTAATGCTTCATTTGCTTTGTGCGTGTTATGTTGGGGTCACGGTGGAAGTATTGTTGCAGGTCTACATTGTGTTTTGTACCTAAAGGTTTGACTTGTTCAACAGCCTTGCTCACAGCTGTTATACTACTTTCTATTTCCGGCAGGTGACAGACAGCATGAAGACATTTTTCTTCCCCATTTATGTTGGGCAAATATCTTCTGTGATTCCATTCCAACATATTTCTATTTTGTGAAGTTTAGCTAATTCCAATTTCTCACCAGGAACTGAAAATAAAGAATAAACCGTAAGCATCTTTTCAGCATCCATCCCTACATGGTGGATAATTGTTTACAGTGGGAGCAAAGGTAAAGTCACATGTATGTGTGTCACTCTGTAACAGGGCTCAGTACTATTTTTAAACCAAAAACAAAATGTTTTTAAAGTTTACATTTTAAGTTTAAATTGTCTTTAGCAGCTTATAAAATCAATTAGTGCTAGTTGTACTACTGGCATGGCTAGCATGACAAAAACTGCTGCCTCACATAACGTGGAAAATGTATTTCTTTACATTAACTTTGGGAGTTACAGAAATCTACCCACATTTTCTAATTCCAACATGTTACAAGAGATGGAAAGCTAAAAAGGATCCAGATGCAACTTTGCGTAATGTAATCAATTCAGACTTCATGTCATTTGCTGAAAGTCTTGCCCTCTCTCGCAGGCAGCCATATCTCAGGATGATACTAAAAACATCTAATTTTGAGTCTTCTTCCCTCAGTAAGAGTGGCAACATCAATGCTTGTTGTTGTCAGCATGACATGGAAGTGGTTAGAGTAGTGCATTAAGGAAAAAAAATAAAATAAAATAAAATACGGCTTCTGAACAGCTAATACCTGCTCAATCAACCTGATGATTGGGAAGCTCTGGTCACCATCAGATTTCTCAGGGCACCTAAGTTAAAAATTCAAATTAGTAAGTATTTTTTTTTTGAGATTGGAGTTATTTCAAGACCAAAGGACTACAGTTTAGTCTCGACTCCACTAAGACTAACTGACAACTTCTGCTAGTTCAAGTAATCTGGATTTGTAATGTCACCAAAAATATACCGCACCTAAAATATTAACTACTTATGTAGTTGTATCAGAACCTTATTAAAAAAAATAATAAAATATTCTAATTCTTCCACTATAACATTTTTTCTTTGTCAACTGTGGTTCAGGAGGCTTGGCTTTGTATTGTAAGTGCTGGGTTGCCGTTTTGAACCCCCTTGCTGCCTGGTTCAATCATTGTGTCATGTCGTGTGGTTTTCGCAGTATGATCCAAACACAGACAGGAATTTGGAATTGTCACAGAATGCATGTTTAATGGAGAAAAGGCAAACCATACGGCTGAGCGTGGTAGGAGCAAAGTAAATAATGGACTAAATGCACACAGTAAGCAACAAAAAGGAGGCAGCGGAGAACAGTGTGACCCAAGAGCTTAAGCACACTGGGGGAGAAGCGAAAGTAGCAAAGAACCAGAGGGACTAATCAGACATCAATGGGAAGCAGCAGGGTGACGATGCAGACAGAGCAAAATAAGATGATAGAGAGCACCTGTGCTGAGAATCAGGCAGACAAGATGAAGGAAAAAGGAAACTAAACAGAGCAGAGGAACAGAAACTATGGCACTTAAAGAAACTTGAAACTAATATCGACAGTAGACAAAAACAAACAAAACAGGAAGGAAAACAGCAACAATGAATAATAATAAATTAACACATACAGGGACTGAAAAAATGGCAAGATATAGGGAAATAAATAACAAATCAACCATCAACACAGAAATGTTTCCAAACGTATACAAGTACAGTTCATTTGCCATTTTATCGTATTAGCTTCACATCATAGCAAAACAGAAACGACTCATTAAAATATATTTCCTTGCCTCTTTTGGTATATTTAATTATATATAAATCATGCTGACAAACATGCAGCAATGTTAAACATAAAGTGAGAAAAGTGACTGAAATAGAAAACTTGTCTAGAATGTTTAATTAGAACTGAATAAAAGCGAGATGACATTTAGGACTCTACTGTCTCAATCAGAAAGGATTTTGAAAAATGTGTTTCTCCTCTTGTTGACATTTAAGTAAATACTTTGTGAATAACACCCGTGTGTAGAAGATCAATGCTGCTCTCATGCTGTGCTTTTAAACATGAAGGTAGAAGAGAGTTAAAGAGCTCAGCCATAAGACTTAAGAAATGAGAAGGAACAGCTGCAATTGTTTTATTGCAACAATTTAAACACATTAAAATATATTATATAAATTAGAAAATATAATTGTGATGCATTCTTAAAGTTAGGGAGCCAAGAAAAAATTTTAACTGATTTTATTTTATCTTCAGATGGAGAAATACTGAATTCATTCATAGCTGCCTATTTGGTACAGTTTTAAATGAAACTGCTAAAATTTGCAAAAAAAAAAAAAACAAAAAACAAAAAAAACAGAACTGTGGCCTTTGATGCTTCTTACTTTTTTACTGGTGGTACCCCTGGGAAAGATGTAAAAAAAAAAAAATCCCTAAAGTAAATACATCTTCTGTGTGCAGCTCGTCACACGCTATTTTTAATAAAATACTACATTTTACTAAAAATCGAAGGGACCTAATCTGAAATCACTCTTTGATTATGTTAATAAATTGTTTTTCCTTCTTTTTCATTCTCCCTAACAATGCATGGTTGGTCAAAGCTATCCTAAACATTACATATTGTTTTGATAGTAAACATATGCAAATAACGTCGAGGAGCTAATTTCCTCCTGATTTCAACACATCAGCACACATCTGCTTTAGCTGACATGCTGTCATTTGGAAATGCAAATCTGACAAAAACAGAAAGTCGTTGATAACTGAGCAACAATTTGACTATTCAGTTTACAAAAAAACAGGTTAAGTTTGTTGTACTTTAAATTTTGAACCTGATATAACAAAATGTAGTCACAATTCTTTAAAAAACACAAATAAAATATCCCTTAAATTTCTAAACAGGAATCTCAAATGAACATGCAAACTTTGGGGTTATTAACCAGCCTTGCTATATATGCATAATTTCTTCCTGTCCACTATCCTAATTTAATAACAAATACAAAAAAGCTATAGAAAAATAGTTTGGGTCCAACAGACATAACTTTCCCCAACTCCGAGTGCTATGACAGAATGACGACCTTGTCAGGAATTCATATGGCTCTCTTCAAAAACCAACACCACTGGATGAAGAACTAAATCCTAGAAATGTCATCAGCCATGAATATCATCCTGAAGTGTGTGTGGATTTTTGTGGAGTTCTTATCTTCTCCACATACGTATTAAACTTTCTTAGTGTCCCCATCTCACTAATGGAAAAATGCTGAGCTCACAGCTGAATGAAATACACAGAAGACGGAACATGATGCAAAACAGCTGCAACAAAAATATAGCTTTTTTCAATGGCATAGAAAACAAGTGAAAGAGGCCATCTATTGTATGTAGGAAGGACATTTTAAAGGACATGTAAGTAGTAAGACAGTGGAGAAAATTATGCGGTGCAGAAAATGAGTTGCGTAAAGTCGATATAATTTCTGGTCTAATGCACTTGGACATCTGCATCTTGACATAAATCTCATCTGTGTAACATCTAGTTAAATCTTAGAGCCATGCAGCCTATTTACACATGGTTGCTTTTGTCACTTAAGACTCAAGTGTTTGCCCTTATTTTTCTTTCTTTATTACCATGGATCATGTTATTGATTCCCCCAGTAATGTTTAGCAACACAATTTGAGTTTCTAGAGTTAGTTCTTATGCAACTCCCAGAAGTGTCTCCCATTAGCCACCATTCTGTGCATTGTTGATAAAACTGCATTAGACCAATGATGGACAAAGAAAGTAAAGGCACAAAATCTAAATAAAACAGACTGCAGAGTAATTTCTGAAGCTGATGATCCCACATGCTGTAAATATGTGATTGCCTTTGAGAAAAAATAATAATGAGGCAATGATTCTGTGCTAATACTACTTAAAATGTAGACCAAGCATGAAAAACTTAGCTTGTATTTTCAGAGTTTTACAGTGGACTGCCCTCTGAATTTAATGTCAACCTAATATATTCCATCTTGTCTAAAAGAGACTCTTCTTACCTCCTCTTCATCTTTGCAGTTGCCTTGATGCTGCTTGCTCCACCAATCAGGTTGCCCACTGATGGGGCCTATTCATCATGAGCTGGTTGAAGAGATACTGCGGGCTGGCAGAGGTGAGGAGAAGGCACGTGTGTCCTATCTGAAGGTCTCTCTTTCTTGCCAATGCCCGTAACCACTCAAGGATAATGAATTCTCCCATCCTCCCCCTTTAACCTCCCTGTATGGCCAGGTTACAAATCCCCAACAACATTATGCGGAGATAACCGGAAAGTGGGAAAAGTTTCAGATACGTGGACGGTGTGTTGTCTCTCAGCAGGACTGTGCAAGTGCAGCTCAGGGGTATCGACTTGTTTTTCCAGGTGTTACTGTTTGAATAAGCAGACGAAGAATAGCAGACAACACCATCCTGCTTCTGCTGCATTACCTTGGACTACTGTAAATATCAGGACTGTTTCAGTCTTGCATCATCTTGCGTCTCCGGTAGCAACACTCGGTTTTGTTAGTATTAACCCGAGAGCTTGCTGATTTTTTTTCTCCTCTCTTCGCAGGAGTCTTGGAGAGCTTGGCATTTATGTAATGATCGATGAACAAAACATTTTCTACTGATTGCTGTCAGAGTTCCAGAAGATACCTGTGATTAGTGCAGGTTCTGTGACCAGCTGCACACAGAAGTATTGAAAAGAACAGCATATTTTTGATTACCCAGCTTGCAAAACTGAATTATAGACTGTGCACAGTATTTTACCAAGGGAGTAAATCCCATGTCATTATTGGGGGGGACCATAAACAGGGAAATTTTTTAAGAGCAATTTTGGAAGGGTCGGCAAAGTTAAAGTAAAATGTAAAGTAAAATGTGGTTTAAATTTTCTTTTTGTGTGTTCAAGCTGCACCATCAAAAATAACTAGTAAGTAGCAATAAATAACAAAAGTATTTTTCTCAGTAAACAACCTTTTGAGACCCATAGAAGTCAAACTAAGATTCAAATGTTGCTTAGATATGAGTTTGGTTCAGAGTCACAGATCTAATCTCTGCTACACCTTTATAAAAACTTAAGGCTCTAAATAAAAACAAGTTTTAATAAGTAACTCCACTTAATAAAATTCCTCATGAATATTGATTTATGGCAGTGGTTCTCAATACAATTCATGTGTTATTTAAATTATAACTTAAGTTGTTCTAAACTTTTTTTTGGGGGGGAGAGGGCGAGGGGGGAAGCTTCATGTCCTGGTTGACTGAAAACCTATAAATATAAGAATTATATTTGGGAAGTATCATAACTTAAAGGTCAGCACCAGAGTTTTATAGTGAAATATTCAGATTTTATTTTGTGGTTTTAAAGGCTCTACGTTTAAGATGGTAAGAAATAAAGGCATACTTTATATTTTTTTACTGCCAGCTGTAGTAGCCCCTCTGCTTTTGGTTCCCATACAGAGCTGTTGGCTAGTGTTAATGCTCAGCCGCTCCCTCCCGTTTCAAACTCTGCTTATTAAAGTAAGAGCTAGAGAGCTAAATATAATTGAAATATTGGCTACCTTTTACAGAAAAAGAAGCTAAGTCTATGAAAGCAATGTAGCAGTTTAGCTAGTCTTGATTTCCACGGCATAAGGTGGCAGTTTATCATGATTCAGCCAAAGTAATAAAATAATGAACTGCAGTCTGATTTTTATTAATGTGTTTCTTCCTATTGAGCAGTGAAAGTAAATAAAATGTGTTTCGTGGCTATTGCTTTAAGTATTTACTTACTGGAGGGTAAGTAAATACTTAAAGCAATACTTATCCCCTCATTCAGCGGCTCTCACTGAGCCTGTGCCGTTCAGCGCTACTGTTGCTCCGCCTACTCTTTGGACTGAACCATTGTTCTAACAATAGTGGGGGGGGGGACCTAAAAATTAATTCTTATGTTTTTCTTAGATGATTGGCAGATTTACTTCGTTCTTTGTTTAGATTGCCTTTTTTTATATTGATATTGTTTAAATACAAGGGTTTCTTTCATGATTTCTTTGGGGGAGACAATTCTAGACTTTCCCAAGATTGGGAGGGTCCGGACCCCTACCCCGGCCCCCCCATTTACGTCTATGTATTTTACAATAGACCTTTTTCACGCTTCCGCGTTTTAAAGCGGATGTGGGGTTTGACAATTTCCGGTGGCTATAGCGTTAGCATT
>CAEGAE010002328.1:0-18878 GCA_903067095.1 Girardinus metallicus
ACAAAAACAACTCCGCCGAGACTGAGCCATTTTCCTAGCCTTTTAATGCTAACGCTATAGCCACCGGAAATTGTCAAACCCCACATCCGCTTTAAAACGCGGAAGCGTGAAAAAGGTCTGTTGTTGACGAAAGCTAAGTGTCAGCGGCATAATGTCCAATTTTCAAGTTCGGCCCATGGGATTTTATTGAGTGATGATAATGCCCGGGTTTCCATCGTTTTTGGGGGACCAATAAACATCCTTAAAGTGACCGGCGCGATGCCTGGAGTTTGGAAGCCTTAATCCTTCGGTAGCTGCTGGTTGAAAGCGGGCTGCAGGAGTATTTATACAGGTGAGCGGATAGACTGAACACGGCGGGCGGCTAACGCCGGAGTACAGACCTAAGTGAACTTCCGAGCCCTTGAGAAAGGAGCGGGAGAGAACGGCTGGCCGAAATTAGATCTTAAATCGGATTAACTTGAGCTAAACGCCGCTCACACCGCGTAGCTCCAGTATGCAACTTGAAGCTAACGTCACTGTGGTATCAACGCATGCGCGATCTGATCTCCAAATTATGCCCCGCCTCTTCCGTGACATCACTCTCACACACACACACACACACACACACACACAAGTCCCACTCACACATATAAAAGGTGAGTCTATATTTTATTAGTTTATATGTGCAGTCTTAGTCTTTTATGTATGCATGTGAGAAAAAAATTGTATACGTGTGTGATATTTTAGTGTGTATGCACATTTTTAATATTTTGTGTGTGTGTATTCGTTTTTAGTAGTGTGTGAGAGACAAAACATAGACTTTGTCCTAAACGGCCCCTCATAGATGAGCACGAAGGTGCCGTAAATATCCCGTATTGATCCCCCGTTCTTACATTGGTCCCCTGACTATTTCCTCCCCTCCACCCCCATCTTACGTCTGTTCGTCACCACCCCAAGCCCCCCACTCCAGACGGCATTTCCCATATTCTCAAACAGGTCTGGGACAGGGTGAGAGTTCATCTATTCAACTGGCTGAAGATGAAAACATAAACTAAAAGCTGGATTATAGACAGTTTTTATAAGTGTATTTGTGAGCCTGCCTCTTTATTATTGAATTCAATATAACTTCAGATTTTTGTATATCTTTTCATCAGGTTAACTTAGAAAGTGAGCTATTATTGTTAGAGGTTAATTTTCTAAACTACAGAAAATTAACTGTTAGGGATGGTCAAATATAAAAAACTGGACTGATAATTGATATCTGATAGTAACAGCAGTATTATGCCACATTTACCTATATTTTATTTTATAATTTTTTTTATCCAATTACTTGATTAATTGTAAGAATAATCGATAGATTACTCGATTACTAAAATATTCGTTTACAACAGCCCTACTGTGAATTACTAATAAACAGCAGATACCGCTTTTAGGTTACTCTAGGGCGCATTTACAACTTAGATATACCATCAACTTAATAATAAACCTCCACCAGGATCTCAGCATGAAGGTTTTGTGGAGTATCTCCAGAGAGATTCACTATAGTAAATCTCTCTGGAGATTTACTATAGTGATCATCCACATTGTGATTGATTTTCAATGTCATGTTTTGGTCTGCTTGGAAGTCTGGTGCCTTAAATAGCTCTGAATCATGAATGGAGATATTCATACTTACTGCATTGTTTCTCGTCGCTCCCATCTCCACAGTCGTTGGAATTATCGCATACAAAGAGTTTTGATTTGCAAAAACCATTGTTGCAGGTAAACTGGTCACTGTCACATTCTAAAACAAAGGAAATTTGCACATATAAATAACATGAACAAACGAATGAACTTGGAACAACAAAGCATGTATTGGCTGCATCAGATAGTAATAAATGTACTGCAAAATAAAAGCTGAAGAGTTTTTGTAAAAATATCAAGATGCTTGAATTGAGCATGAAGCAAAAAAAAAAAAAAAAAAAAAAAAACAGCAGTAAGAAGGAAAACTGCAGGTCCGGTCTGGCCTTTGCTTTAAGATAACAAAAAACCCATGATAATCACTATGTAACATGTTCTGAGTGTTTAATTCAAAGTGTTCATTGTGGAAAAAAAGTTAAATTATTACTTTTGGTAAGTTGTGCCTGATTTTTTGGCTATTAGCACTAAATGATTTCCTGGAGTCTAGAAGCGTGGCACTGAGGAGAAGATAAGATATGATCTGGCTCGTAAAAAACACAGCTTGTCATTTTTATGCTCCTCAGATTTCGTTATCTCAGGACAGATGCCGGCTAAGTGTTTCCCCCTGCTCCTGCTCGTTTTGCTGAGCTAAGCTAACTGGCTGCTGGCAACACTTACCAGGCAGAGATGAGAGTGGTATCCATCTTCGCATCTGACTCTCAGCAAGAAGGTCATTATAAAGTATAGTTTTAAAATAAGCTATTTCTTTTTAAGAAATGAGAGGAGCGCATGGGAAGGGAGGGGGTGTAGAGACGAGTTTATTAAAGGAATAAAAAGCCTTGCCAGATCAACTTACTGCACTTCTTCTCATCGCTCATATCGCCACAGTCGTTCCAGCCGTCACACCTTCTCTTTTTGTCAATGCAAAAGCCATTGTTGCATGCGAACTGGTCAGGGCAAGCTACTCATGTAGACAGAAGAAAGGGATATGAGGAGACAGCTTATGTCCCTTAGTATATTCACAGCAGGCAAAAAAAAAAAAAGCTGATCAGGGCAATTATAAATCAATTTTGATCAAACAGAGAACCAATGTTAGAGCACAAGGGACACTCCTGTCTGACAGCTACAAATAAAACAGACCCACTAAACAAACTCTCTGCTAATTAGTCCACCACTTACATTTCATTCCTGCAATCTCAAAATCTGTATAAGCAAACTGCTTTAGCTTTATTGTCAATAAGCCTCAGTCTTTTTGTCTTTCAAAGCACAAAATTACTACCTTTGTTGGCACTGTAATGGCAGGCTGAGAGCGTCACTGTCATGTTACAACACTTCACTCATCTTGCAAATAGTGGTGTATATGTGGGTGAGAAAAACAAGAATCAACTTACGGTCAGCTGGATTGATGGTTTGGTACGTTGCATGGAAGCCCTTGTCGGTATAAGACTCATCGGAGTGGAACATCACTTTTAGTTCATTAGACTCACTGGTCAGAACGAAAGGTGGCACTTCTCCACAATATCTGAGACACAGGACCCATTGATTTCAAGATGCCGTTGTGTTGGAGTGCATAAAATGACAGAATCTGACTGTATATTTAAAGCACCATGGACCTTCTAGGTTAAATCCCCTCTCCAGATGCATATAAATAAATAAACTTTAATTATTTTTTGCTTTAATTCATGTCACTTGGTAGTTAACTAGCTGTATCAAAGAATAAGCTAAAGCAAATACTGATGTATTGTGATTTGTAAATAATGCTCAGGGGGACTAAAAAGAATTACTTATAAAATTTTATGCCAGATAAAAATTGTATGCAGCAGATTCAAGCCCAACGGCTGTACTCCTAATAATTCGCATATTTGGTATTGGTGATCAATAACTAAAAAAACATAACTCAAAAGTCTATTTCTGTTCAACATTCTTCAAATGGGAAAAATGAAGGAACATGTCCTTCAGGTAATTATCTGTGCTCATAAGTCAGGAAAATGTGGCTCATTATTAGCTGCTCACCAGAGCTTGCTCATGTCTACAGTCACAAAATAAAACTTTAAAACAAGTGGAAATTTGACAAAATAGGCCCAACAAGGACCAAAATTTGTCTTAGATATTTACCAAATACCAGTGATATGCCTGGATGTAAAGAGAATTATAAAACAAATCCAAAATGTCATAGAATGAGGAAAAAAAAACATAGCTACTTGTATTTTTATACTGTACATGCAAGTATCTTGTTACAGCAGCATATCGATATGCTTCACTTATATTGACATGTGGAGCATGACAGTGTGTCCCAGGTCTTTGCTTTGAGCTGTGTCTCCAGTACCACCTGACACTGACATACATTTACAGACCAGTAAATCAAGGCTTACTTCTTCCCCATGATTTCCACATAGTCTTTGTGACACCTTCGAACATCTACCCCCGGCTCTTTCATGCGGAACATGTTGAATGTCACACGTATCTTATTCCCTGCAGAGACCTGCAGCAGAAAATTTCAGGTGACTGATTTGTAGCAACATTATTGACCAATGTGTCACCTACACGCACAGAGAGACACGCCTCTACATCTAAGTGCGAACACAAAGGCTGTAACACATCAAAAGTGGTTTGTGGCTGTACAAATATAGTCATATCCACTTGCATGCATGTCCCCCCTACACACACACACACACACACACACACATATAAACAAGCCACACACACTAAACCCTGCAGCTCAGCTCAAGCTGCAGCAGCAACAGCAGCCTGACAGATGAAGATAGAAGAGGTACTGAACAGCTTGGCTTTGACAGTGCTGGCTCAGCATTCCTTTCATAGCAGGCTAAGGATGGAGGAGAGAGAAAAGGTGTGGTGCAAGGAAGGAGGGGGCAAAAGCGGAGGAAACATGAGGTGTAGGGTTGGAGAATGAGATTGTAAGTCTTACAAACCTTGATGGTCCACATGCAGTTCGTGGCAGGAGGATAGAAGCTGGGGTAAAGCGGAGATGTGAAATTGTCTTCATTTTTAGTGAGGACACCATCACATTGGGAAGCTAAAATGCATTATTATCGTTAGTTGTTGTCATTCCTTTACACTTTAAAAACATCTAGAAATATATGGCACCAGTTCAATCATTTTTAAGCACTTGAGAAATATGGAGTTTTCAGTTACTGAGTCTAACTCGGTAAAAAGAATTTGATTTTAAAGCTGATTTCCAGTTTTAAAATTGAAAAGAATTTTAGCCACCAGTGATTTAGTCTTTAGGCTATATACGTAGAAATGGGAAATTACATAACTTATATTTATTGTGAGAAGTATGGTGAAAAATAAAAAAGTTATTTATCATGATCATAAAAAAACAGTCAATATCTAGAAAGCCCAGCCAGTTACATTTGAGTTAAATTCTTTCAACTCAAATGTCAGAATGATACAGATAATGTTTGGAAACGTATGGTATTTATTAAATGTAAAATATGTAGAAATCCTGATTTTAACAACTGTATAAAATACTAATGATCATAAGAAATGTATTATAATCCTAAAGATTTGACCTGTAAAACAGATCATGTTAAGAACTATGAATGTGTGGAAATTTACCTTCATTTTTGGGTATAATTTTGTACTGTGCCTCAAAGCCTGGCCGCTGGACAGAGGTGTCGGCAATAAAGTTAATTAGCATGATGTTACCGGATGACACTACGCTCAGGGAGTTAGTTGGAGGCCTTTGGCCACATTGTCTGTGGACAAACAAAGAAAACAGACCAGTAAAGACACATTCTAACCGAGTTCCAACATCCAAGCATAAATAATTTTATCCATGCTCAGAGCATTTACTGGAGAAAGTGGATCTGTAACACACAAGTGTAATTCTTTTTATTCAACAAGATTAAAACACCGGCACATTGCTACAAACATAAAAAATAAAAAAAAAATTGAGAGGAAATCAATAAAAGAGTTGTCAGGGGAAAAATAAATAAGAAGAGTAGTATCAGCACTAATAAGAAATTGCTTAGGTGGAGTTTCTAAGTCAAACATTTGTTAGATTAACAAAAAAAAAAAAGTTTGAGCATGGCTAGAGGAAAAGCCACGAAGGTGTAAATGACGTTGCAGGAGCAACAATACATTCACCTCCTGTAGAATAATGTCATTATAGAGTATTATATTATGGCTCTCATAAACCCCATGTCACCTTGAATAAAGCCCATCGCTCAATACCATTATAGAAAAAAAAATGTTATGCATCACTCGGTAAGGCCGTATTTGTTTGGCATTGGTTTCTGAGTTTAAAATTGCCTGCAGCTACAACTGATGTTACATTCAGTATCTGATAGATTCATAAAAAAGCGACCTCCCCCACAGACAAAATGTAATTACACACAGTGGTGTAGTCAGATTCAAGTTGGCATCTTTCATAGATCTGAAAAGAGAGGTCTTTCTGAGTCAACTTAATCTCACTCAGGGCTCGAAAGCTGACAATAAAAAAGGAATGCATATCACAGAAGGCTTCTGAAGCAAATAAAAAAATAAATGTAATCACAAAACCTTAAAAAAAAGGAATGAAGTGGAACATGTTCCACCCACATGAAAACAAGTTTTATTCTAAAATCCCTGTGCAACATTTCAGTCAAATACAAAGTGATTCATGGAGGGTTGTCTTTTGGGAATCACTACTCTTTCAGGCAAAATAAACTAGACAAATTCTGGTTGAAGCCCATGAAAAAAAAGCTGCCACGCATGCTTAACACAAAAAATAAGAAAAATAATCTCTGCCATAACTAGATATATAATAGCAGAATTAGCAAATGTAACTATAATTAGATTCTTGTTGTTTGCATAAGTGTAAAAAATTAAGTAAAGCACAGTCTTCTAAAAGTATTCATTATGCCCTCCAATAAAAAATTGAAAAGCGTATCATGCACCCTATACACCACAACCAAACTCCCATGACTCCTTGAGCAATTTGGTGAAGGTAAAGATCTGTTCTTGTTCCATAGCCCGAATGAAAGCCATACTGCTCCTCCTAATTCTGAGGATGAAGAATTTGTCAAGAGTTTTCTTTCCCATATCCTAAAGTTTAGGACATGGTATTGGTGACTCAATGGTTGGAACATGTTCTCTGGTTCTCTCTCTTAAAATCTGGTACATCCACCTCAGTCTGCCACCATGTGTGGGATGTACCAGACCTCAAAGCAATACCGAAGAGATTTGTGACCTACAAAAGCCCTGAAAATCTCACCTACCATGGTACCCAGTCACTAGAAAGCTACGTCAACAATTCCCTTATTTCTGCCATGGAGATGCTTCCCCTCAAATCCTCAGATTAAGTGCCCTTCTCCATGAAGAACATGGTGACTATAATGAGAAGATCCTGCCACTGTTCCCTCCCATACATAAGAGTAATTTCAGCTCAGCCTTCAAGTTCCCTTCCCAACCATACACAACTCTTGTCAATCTCTTTGTTTCCACTCCTGAGTTGTGTACATTTGTTACAGAACTTTCTTAAGACAAACCAAAACTATTTCTTCATAGCCTCTCTAAATTCCTCCCACATCAGAGTTTTTGCTCATACAACCATAAAAGCTGTTAGCCTTCTGGCCCCTTGGTACATGCTAGTTTGGAACCTCCAGAGACAAGAAAACCCTGAAGGGATTCGTAGATAATGGCTTCCATCTTCACTGTTATCCACCTACAGTCCACTGGTAACCAAATGGATGGGTACCAATGACAAGTATTGAAAGTCCTGAAGATCTCCTATAAATTAGCAAAATTGAATATATGCTTAACTTACCCAAAGAATTATTTCTATTACATTTTTTATAACCATCACATCTCCCAAACTCTCCAAGCACTTCCACCTCTACTTACACTGTGATGGCCTGAGAATCATCAGGACTCAGCGAGTCAAAGATTGAGACAAAGTCATCTCTGCAGTCATCTTCAATGTGGAAAATTGGAAAACTGACTGATATGGTGTGCTCCTCTGCTGCTCGGATTTGCCATTGACAATAAGAGTGTGGCTTGTAGCCTGTGGGATACCCGGGGGATGTAAAGTTTTGCTCAGCCGCAATTGCTTTCAGACGAAAGAAGCAGTCCTCTGAGAACAAGAAGAATATTGCTCAAATCAAACAGGTTATTGGACGCAGACATGAAAAAACTAACTAATAGCTGGAAAACATAGTTTGATGAATACTCTTATGAATAATAATGCTAATAATGTTTGTAGTTAAATCAGGCACATGGTCTGTTATTTCATGTAATTGTAAAACAAGACTTTGGGATAACTTTACACTTTGCCTTACAGGTATTATGGTAAGGCAACCTAAGCTAACTGCTACAAGGATACAATCTTAGATGAAAACAACGCCTATGCAGTACAAGACAGGGCCATCATTTGTTAAAGACTGGCAGGAGGGCGAGCATCTAGCCAGCTGGAAAATTACAGCAGCAGGTGATTGAAACAGGACATACTGTACTCACCTGTGGGTTTCCTGGCCATGCGAGCATCTGTGACTGGAGACAAAGACATTGGGGTAGGGTGACAGGAAAACAGGAGGAAAAGAGGTAAGAATGGGTCACCAAAGTTGTGAGGTTGATAGAATTTGATGTATGAGCCTAAAATATTTGGGTTGCACATTTTCTGTTCCATTTCCCTGCGGTTAAGGGAACTGGTGATGGTGCGTACCCCTTTCTGCTCCATCTCACCTTGCCCTACAGCAGCAAGTCATACATCTCTGTCTAACTATCTGGGACAGCAACATCAAAATTGTACCAACAGAAATCATTTTAAAGAGGACCAAAAACCACAGAGTCACAAGGGCCAGCACTCGGCTGACGGCCAGGATGTCGACAAATGCAAGGCGAGTGCTGAGGAGACAGAAGGAAGAAAAATGGCTCTCTTGAAGCAGGCCAGGGGCCTGGCTAATATCATTAGAGGATCCAAACAGCATAAAATGTGCAATCTCAGATGCAGCACAAGCTGAGAGTGGTCTGCCTTATCTGTTATTATCTTATCAGCACAACTCAGAGCAGCCCACTGTGATATGGATGCAAAGCAAAAAGAATAGAAATGATGACGAGACATGACAAAGACCTTGTTTAGATCTTTGTTCACAGCATGTTATCTTTTTTGATTGCTCAATGTAATTATCAAAAGCCAGTTAAAGCTTACTTTTAAAAACTTTCTTGCATTTAATAGCTTTCCCAATACACCTGGTTCTGAAGGTACTTACATGAAGCAGTAATTTCAATAACCTTGAGACCATTGAGGTTGGACCTAGTAGTTTGTGACGCAATGCTTTTCTCCAGTGCATCCAAAACCCGCTCCTCTGAGAACTCAGGAACAATCTCCAGGTCGTTGACTGGGATCTCAAACCGAGACCAGTAATAGGCTGTGACTCCTTCACTGGTGTTTAGAGATAATAAAAAAAAGTTAAGGAATTCATAGAAAAATTGACAAAAAAAAAAACAAAAAACAACCCAGACCAGCTTAAATCAACTTCAAAAAGAAAGTTGTGAAAACATGTTTTAACTGTCATAGTAAATAACTGTAATTTACAAGAAACTGCAATCTGGTCATGAGACTGTAAAAAATGCACTATGTCTAATCCTTAGGCATATGAAAAGGTGAATGTCTTACCTAAAGGCCGTAACTGCAGATCCTGTGTAGTACTTGGTGAGGAGTGGGTCATTCTGGTAGTATTCAACCAGCTGTGTAAAAAAACAAATGGTTGAAGCATATTTTAAACTTTCAAGTATAGCATATCATTATGAATGGGCTATTTTCTAATGCCAAAGTATACAATGGTTTTCAAATAGAGATACAGTTCTGAAACTGTTGAAATTTTACATCATGCTGCTGCTGCAGGTTTTGGTAGTGTTTTTGCTGGATTGATTCTAGTCTCTTCTGGCTAGAAAGAAGAACATTTTTGTCCATCACTTATAAGGATATATAATTCTGTTTCTAATCATAAAAAACAACCATTACAAGAGTCTTGTTGTGTGAACTAAAGAAGCAACAGACCATCCCTTATCATAAGGTACTGCTCTGAAATGACATTTGGCCAGCTATAACTACCATGTATTAAATGCGATGGATTGGTGGCCCGTCATTCGTTCGTGAGTGAGTGAGTGGGTAAGTGGATGGATGGATGGACAAAAATGGCCACCAGTGCTTGAGTTTAGTTCATCTTTTTTTAGATCACACAAGATGTCTTTGAGGTTTTTTGTGCTACATGTAGAATGTAATTATATTATATTGAATTATATTTATAAAGAAAATAGTAATTGAAAACTTTGTGCTATTCTGATTATATAAGTAACATGCCTGCATTATTAGAGTGATTAAAAATATGCTAATCATAATAATGGCAATCTGTGCAGGATATACCTTGTTCTTCACACAATGAATGCTGAAGACAGCCCCCCCTCCAACCCCTACCTCTTGTAAGAAGATGGGGGGAGAGGGGAGGCAGGCTGTGGAAGGGTAAGGGATAGGGGATAGGATGCATGAATGGATGTTTAATCTATTTATACAAAATGAGTAAAAAAAAAATCCTTAAAATAAGTTTGTCTTTTTTTACACTCTATGCAAGCTTTATATATTAAAAAGCTTTCTACCAATTACCTAGTCAAATTCTCACAACTTCCTCGTCACGTCTGCATGACATTCTCATCTGTAATATTTTTTTCACTAAAGAATATGTGCTCAAAGAGCAGGTGCCTTTTGTTATCGACAACATCCTGAGTGGTACTACAACATCCCTTCCAATGTTGTTCAGAAAATCACTCAAGGAATTTACTGTTTTTTTTATTTCTTCACGCACTCAGAGGCACCTTAACTCTTCTGCAGTCTTAAGAGATGGGGTCATTTAGATCCCGCATGTCTTTTACTCTGTGTGTGGTCCGGTGGAGTAGAGCTGACCCCACGTGTACTTTCACAAGATTCATTTTTTGTGTGGTTTCGGGAATCAAGGGTCTGACTGGACAGCCCTCTGGCTCCCCCACTGTCCGACCGTGACATTTGCCACGCTCCTCCTGAGCTTTGCTCTAAGACCACAGGACTGTTAAAGCAGTCACTTTGCACTGGGAGGGACCTTTTAGAAAGCAATCCCTAACAGCATTCAAAGTTAATCTTTTCTGAGAGAGGATGACTAAGCGTAAGGCATTGAAAGTAGCAGAAATGTGTACAGCAGAAGAAATACATGAGACAATCTGGATGCCATACTCACAAGGTCTTCCAGTGTTGAAGCTAAAGTTTTGAAGTCTTGGCTAGTTGTGTCCTCGAGCTTTTGGTCATAACTTACACCCGCCAGCTTCATATGACCACTGAAAAGTTGCTCTGATGGTCTTCGTCTCATACTTTGTGTGCCCCTGTTATCATCATTAACTGACAGAAGAAACACAGATGAGAGTCAATTGTTTGATCAACAGAATGCTTTAAGATGGCTGCTACTGATGAAAGAAGAAACTTTTAAAATGGGGCCTTGAAGCGTAGTCCTCAAGCTTTACAGCACGATCTCATGCTGTGGAGACAGTTTGGCTCTCGTGGCAATTAAAAACAGCCACTTGAATCAAGATGGTGTTTATGGAAACTTCACAGGCCTTTTATCAGTCTCTGTCTGCGTAAATGACAAGAAAACTGTGCCATGGCTCATGACATTTTTCTCCTCTGCATTATTAAAAGGAGAACGTCAGAGCTGTCAAATCGACTAACACTAATGGGAAATTAAAGTCCAAACATGCCACTCTTACACTCTTGTATCAAAGAGCTCTGCCTTCACAGCAAGTGTAAATGATCCACTTTGCGCTTTGTGATGTGCCTGTTTTGGCAGACGGGAATGCATGTAGTGTAAATACACTTTCTATTAGGCAAATCTATGCTGAAAGTTTAGGGACTTCCGCAGAGAGTCCAAACATCTAAATATTTGCGGTCCCTGAATATTTTCGGAAATAAGTTATCACTACTTACAGATGAAGAACCAAATGAGGAATGCTGCGACAGCCAAGATGGCAAGAAGCACCAGAAGTACAGCAATCAGGATGCCGAACTTCTTCGTCTTGAACGAGGACTTCGGTTCATTGGTTAGGAACACTACATGTTCTGGGTGGCCGTTCTGGTGCAGATGAAAGGAAAAAGTGGAAAAAATGTATCTTAGCAACAATATAGAGCTATGCATTAGCACCATTACAGATTTCTTCTCTTTTTACTTTTTTGTGATACTGAATTGGATAGCCCCATCCAAAAACACAATTGTGTCTGGCTTCTTTTTTTTTTTTTTTTTTTTTAGAAAACATTCAGGGTTGGAATTACTGGTGCATTTGAACCACTGTACTGCTGCATAGCCCACGTGACCTTGACTTTAATATATGAACTGATAATTGGACTGAATACAGATAACCTGAAATGTGAATATGCATAATAGTGATGAGAATTATAAAAAGAAAACATTATTAATTTATTTAAATGTTAGCTCAGAGAAAGCCACAATCACAAGCAAGTTTCCCAACTTAGCAAAGTGGGACACTATGCTAAGTTGAAAAAAAAAAAAAAAGGGATTTTCTCGATAAGATATTAGATAGTTCAAAACTGGTTAAACTTCTGCTTGCAAACGTATTACAATGGAAAATCTAATACAAGAACAGTCATAGCATAATCAAGGAAAAGAGAGTTTTATAGTGAGACCCAGCTGTTGTGATGCGACACACCTTGTTCTACTTTCTAAGACAAACCAGCTCTGACAGGATGCTTAGTTTGCTTTTTCTAAAAAAAAAAAAACCTGTTCTGCAACACTGACAAGTCTACTATCACCCTCATAAATTCATGGCAATGTGCTTTACATACATTCAAAGACTTGATTATAACTAAGTGATAAGCTTGGGGAAAATACAGGCATGCTGCTTTAAGAAGCGCTTGAAGGTAGTTTGCATGTGTTGTTGAGCTCTCTCGAGTGGGTGGACGTAGAGAGAAAAAAAAAAAAAAAAAAGGTTTTGGCTGCTCAATAATCAACACACAATGAATTCAGTGCCTGCAGCCCATGAGTGAAGATGCCAGAGTGCCATTAGGGATGGAGAATCACTTTGGTATTAAATCAATTTGTCAGATGTGCTGCTCCTTAAGATGGGGGCTCAATTACTAGAGCCTAGATGATAACTCATGGCAATTAAGGTCCATTCCTGCCCAGTTCAGGCTTCTACACATGCTCTCTAATTGGAATCTGTAACAGCAATCATGGGCCAGAATGAGGAGAATCATTAGATAGAGGGTCAGCAAGTGCCCCAAGGTTCTTCTACATCAATCACCCTGATCACGGCCTAATTATACCATTACATATGCTTCATCATATCCTATTCTTCACCACTCCAAAGACATACCATCCCACATGAGCATTATGAGAAGTCTCTCCCTCGCCCAAAAGTGTTACTTAATGTCAAAGAACAGGCAACAACAGGACAGGAAATCAACTAGAGCCACAGAGTTGCAGTTAGTTCTATCTGAGTGTTGCTGTTTGGTCTAACTTGTTTGACAAGACACGCTGCAGTGAGGTGTGGTCAAAATGAAGCTGCTCTGGCTTGTGGTGAGTTTCTGCAAGATTTCAACATATTTTTTCTCATACAGTGATATTCATTAAAATGTGTTTTTCTCTAAAGTAAACTGTAAAACCTTTTCTGCCATTACCTGACCATTTAGCCAAATTATTAATGCATACTATTTTGTACCAGTTTTCTTTCTATTTTTCTGTTTATTTGATCCATTTAGTTTAAATAGTTTTTTTTTTTTTTTTTGCATTTTTACTGATCTCACAACATTGCTTTTATTGTTCTGACTTTGCAGCACTTTGGTGGAACATATTTGTTCCAAAGTGCTTTCTAAATTAATTTTACACCGACATAATATGAAAAACAAACCCCTGACATCATTCAGATGTCTTCGTGTATTCCATCTGAGCCATGTGAAACACTTTATCAGACCCTGTTAAAACTGTCTTGCTTTTAAAACTTTGTTCTCTAAAACAAGAAACAAAAATCATTCCTGCAAATACTCCTGATCATCTGCAGCCTAAAAACATGTTAGTTTCACAGACTTCATCCTACCCACCACACGGGTTGTTTATCTGGCGTATGATCAGCTCAAAATTTTCAGTGCTTTGCTAAAATATTTAAAAGGTGGAAGAAAAAAAGAGTATATCATTTTAAACATTTTTTACTAAGTATTAAAACCTTGACACCCATATGTATTCTGCCGATTTTACACACAATAGCATTTCACAAAATCTGTCTTAAATAATCATCTAATTATAACAGAGTCCATATCTGTATAATTTCATCACAGTACTAATGCAACTGTTTTGTGAAGGCCTGAGAGCTTTGTTATAGAACATTAGTAAATCAACATCATGTCGACCAGGGGTGTCCAAATATAGTCCTCCCTCCAGAGCTACAATCCTGCAAATTTTAAATGCATCCTTGTTCCAACACACCTGAATCAAATGAATGACTCATTATCAGGCCGCTGCAGAGATGAATGACTGCTGATGAGGGAACTCAGTAATTTGATTCAGGTATAATAGAGCAGGGATGCATATAAAGGTTGCAGGATGGGAGCGCTCAAGGACTAGACTTCAACACAAACGATGTAGATCAAGTAACCTATCTGACTGCTCATTCATGAAGATTCACAAGTGAGGACATCTGCTCAGAATACTACTTTCATAAACCTCACAAATATGGTCTTTTTGGAAGAGTGTCAAGAAGAAGAAAACTTGTTTTACGTTTGCCACAAACCATGTAGGACAAAGCAAATGGGCTGAGGAAAATACTCTGACCATATGTGACCAAAATCTATAGGAGAAGCTCATAAGCTTTGGCTTAAAACTTAATTTCAATCCGTTTCCCAGAATTTGCTTGATAGTTGTTATGTGACCTCAACATTCCCATGAATGTCTTGCAGGATTGGGAAATATAGAGACAAAGCTGTTATTGCAATATCACTGTGCACAACAATAGCTGACATACCACTATGTAACTTGTTGTGAGGTTTCTCAATGTTAAAGACTTGGGCACAGTTAGAAGTGTCCGAGATGCTAAGGGTTACAGAGAGTGTTGGAAGCCTCATAATAATACATGAAAAAAAAAAAAAAAAAAGAGTGAAGCCAATGTAAATTGCTTAGTTTGTGCAACCAAAACCGCCTTTGCAATATTCTATGATATCAAAATACCAGGACTTCTTAGTATTATGAGTCAGAGGGCCTCAGGACTGATTGGTCTGAAAGTCCCTACAGCATCTATTTTATCCTTCAGTTGGGATTGCAGCACTTAACAGTTCATCCAAAGTTATTTTTGCTAATGAAACCTTTTATTTACACAGCAATTATCCAAGTTATTCTGATCTCCAAATCCCAATCACTTAAGTTTCAGGTTCGCAGTATTGTCCATGCTGATTCATATTTTTGTCTTTCACCCATGCAAGCTAAAAAAAGAAAGAGCCCAGGAACCATGTTATGCTGGTGAGTATGTCTCACATGTAATTTCTGAGTATTTCTGTCAGGCAGGTTTTGCCCTGTTTCAGAGCAGCAGTAAGGCTGCCACCAATCCATTTTCAGTTCCAGCTTTGTTTGGGTGTGAACAGCATACTATCAAAAAGGAATCAGAAGTGCTACACCTTCATTGTTCAGGGCTAAGGTCAGTGCTTTGTAAAGCTGTGAGATGCATGAAAGCAAAACCTTCAGTAGCGGCTGTTAACATAACAACAAACTAAACTGCTACAACATGGCCAGGCTGTTTTCTTAATAATATTTTTTTTCACAACCAAGTCTTTCTTCACAGCTCATGAGTTTTTTAATATGACTTCACTTATGTTGCTAAATCCACACGAGGATTTACAAATAATTTGGAGGTGTAACAATATTATCTTCTCGATACATGAAAACTATGTGATGTTTCTCACATATAAAAAAACTCTTTTCTAAATAATTATTTTCCAACTGTCCCACTGTGTCACCACATCAATCATAGCATTCACCTCATTGTACGTGACAAATCAAATATTAACAAAAGAAAAAGGAAAAAACTCCCTTTGTAGTAGTTTGATATAAGCCACTGTAGGGAAAAAAAAAACATTTTAGATTAAAAATTAGACATGAAAAAACAAAGGGTGACCAAGTGGCTGGTATGAGATCATCATAGAAGGATAACATTGAGTAAAAAACCCGCTGCGACTTGATATTTGCCCAAAACTTAAAGCAAGGGAGAAACAATGTGTTAAATAAT
This sequence comes from Girardinus metallicus, assembly GCA_903067095.1. Lineage (NCBI taxonomy): Eukaryota > Metazoa > Chordata > Actinopteri > Cyprinodontiformes > Poeciliidae > Girardinus > Girardinus metallicus. The sequence goes on from CAEGAE010002328.1 coordinate 15,886, forward strand.
TTTACCTAAAAAAATAGAAAAGCAAATCTATCTCCACTACTGCTAAAATAATGTACTGATTGATTATCACTATTATTATTAGTTATAGTAATTTTATCTGCAGTATTTACTTATTATTTTTGATTGACTGACAAACAAAAATGACGAACATTGATAACTTTAGTAGTGTTTTTCAAATGATTATCTGGTATTTTATTGCAAAAAACAATAACCCAATTGAGATTTAAAAAAAAGTATCATTATTAATCTAAATGCTGATACATTAATAATGAGAGTATAACAAACTCATAGTTATTGGTGAATTAGTCAGGGCAGCTGTTTAAGTTGAGCCTACACACAGTTGCATAACAAATTGCTGACTTTAGATCTAAAATCAGCATTATCTTAATAATAGTGATGGGTGGAGGTTTTTAGAAACAATTGTTTTTGTCATGCAAATCTACCCTAAAAGCCAAATCAGCCTTTCATTTAAGCGGAACAATTTGTACGAGCCTTATTTTTTTCAGACGCTGACAAACACGGTGTACCAACACGTTGCAACACGTGGGGGAGGGGCACAGTGACACATTAGTCACTAGTAACTAGAAAACCTTCTTGTCACTCTGACACTTTTTTCCTGGTATTTTTGAAAAAGAGTTGTAAACTATGAATAGAATCTGATGGTAAATTTTATAATTTTTAAAACTAAGTTTTTAAAACTCTGCACGCCCATATTCACGCCTGGCATCAATCTTTTGATGCATGTCACTTTTGTTTTGTTTTTCTTTTCTTAAGATTTAGAAAACATCCAACTTCATATAGAAACAGAGGACTCTCTCTTCTCCACTAGTTGCCATTTGTCAGCCAATATACACTCCTATATTTGTGTTAAACTCCAAAACAGCAGATAACAAAATACTATTCAATAAGGATTTACAAAAAAAAAAAAAAAACTTCCCAAATTAAGCAGGTGTTTAGTCCATATTTTTGTTTTATGTCAGAATCAACATAGGAGATAAATTCCACCAATATCCTAATAACAGCTTTTATAATGATAAGCACTATGACTAGATTGTTTTCTATTTTAAATCAAATAGATTATGTTACACATTGCTGCTGAAGTTTTGTTTTTTTAAATACCGTAAATCATGGTCAATCTGATGTTTATTTCTAATCATTTTTAGTGAATGTCACATTCTGAAAATCTCATCTTGTCTCATGTCTAAGCAGTACTAAATGATCACTGTGATTAGGCCACTCAGAAATTGAGTCACTTTAACAAAATCTGAAAATTTTCATTCTCAACCAGAAGATCAAAATTAGTCAGAGTCTCCAAACAAGAATTATCAGTTTTGCAATCTTTCAATCTTTTTAATGAACGATTCTGCATTCCTTAGATTATGATGCATATTCATTATCTGGTATTTGTTGGATTACAACTAACAGTACTCTTTATGACATAGTACAGCTAAAGTGTATAATAACCCATCAAAGGTTTGTCCCTGTAAGGAAAACAGAGTTTCTCTTGATTTGAGCCTGTTATTGTGTAATTCTCCCAGCTACATATTTAATAGCTGAAACTATTTGCATGGAGCAAATGTTGCCCCACCCTTTGATTTCAAATCTGAAACTTTGCATAGGTACCTCTCTATCCGGACTTTGCTTTTTCCACCATTACTGACACTGATATTATCCAATAGTTTCTAACAAGACTGAATCAGAAGGACAGATCTTTGCATAATCTATGTTCCTGAACTCCTTGCCCCTTAGGTGTTTTTGACACAATTCAGAAGTTGCTGCACGGCAGCAATGTCTGCTTAATTTCTGAACTATCGAAAGCCTTTTCACAAAAGACATCAATATACCATTGTAACACCTGACTCCCCTCCAGCTGTGCTGCTGATAACTCACCATCAGTTGTGGAAGAACAATAAAAACAAGACAGCTTGAACAGATCTCAGAGTTTCTTGGAAGCACATTAAGGCTTCTAGGCAAGAGTTTGACTTTAACTCAGCCTGTACATGCTCTACAGAGTTAAAGGTCAGGAAGATTACTGTGTATATTTTAGTTCAAAGGAAATATTAGCATCCATGTTTTTCTTTAACAAAACTGCCTTTACTCTGTGACCGAAAAATCAGTGCAGTTATTTTTTAACAAAATCACTAACGGAGCAAAGCAAAATATGTATGTATATATTTTTCATTTATGCTCTACTTTAAGAACTTGATCAGAGTATCCAGAAGATTTCTAATTATTCATATTTACTCTCCGTTTTAGTTTCCCTATAAGTTAAGCAGCACTGACTCCCTATGTATGTGATGAATTACTGCAATTACACCAAACAGGGAGATTCAGAGCTAAAAGAAAAGCATAAATCAAAAGGTTTTCCACATATCTACACAATGAGAAACCTGAAGCGGTCACAGCTGAACCAAGACAGCTGCTCTAATCTATTCTGACCTTAGAAACTGCCAAACGGATGTCACAAAAAACATTGTTAGCAACAGAAATCAACCTACAGACATGTGTCCACGCCTTTCAGAATACACAAAAAACTTTTCTTGTAAAAAGCAGCATGTCAGAATGAACACACTGGAAATTGGATTTTTTTTTTTCTATACAAATAATCTTCCCCAGAATACTCAAGAGCATGTCAAAAGCATTTTTGTTTTCTGTGTATTAAGAACGCAAACTAAACACCAGGAGGTATCCTTCAATATGATTAAAGTTAATTCCACCAGAGAGAAGACACAAATGTCTGAGATGAAACATAATTTATTCAATAAAAATAAACTAGCATCGACTGAAACAGTATAACTCGCACCTCATCTGACACCCAAATCGTATTTAGCTAATTATATTATGAGCAATGTGAATAATCAATGTCCATAAGTATATATATATATATATATATATATATATATATATATATACACATATATATTGCATTAAAAAAAAGTTTAATAGATTACAGAATTGACATACTAGAACACGTTTAGAAACATAGAAGAGAA